>JAXUIC010000393.1:0-39702 GCA_035136125.1 Quercus rubra | reverse complement strand
GAGCACTCCAACAAAAAGAATTACTAAGAGTTGTTCTTTATTGTTAGTTTAAAAGAATTTGGAATAAGAAAAGTATTTCATTTGTTTTTTTTTTTTTTGAATTTTGAAATTTTAGACCTGAAAAACCATAACAAAAAGTTCTTGAAACAACTAGTAAAGGTGTATGTAACAATTTGTGGAAACCAATACAGTAAAAATCAATAGGAACATATATCAATTCATTAAGTTCTAAACTTTCCCCACAGTCAATATGTAACTTTAGAATCTTATCTAATTGAAAATATAGAGGAATTAGTCTACTCTCCAAGCATCCTAGTTAGCACTAGGGTAATTAACACCGCTCTTCAATAAATAAATAAATAACCACTCTTCATTCAAGCCAACCAACAAGATTTTTAATCTGTAAAAGGAAGGTAATATTACAAGGATGTAATAATATAATAATAATTAAAATATGTAATAGAATATAACCTGATTATTGAAGCTGCAACTAAGCTGTGAAGTTGCCCCTTTAAAAAAAAAAATACCCTGACCACAAGATGTAATTAGAATTGCAATGGAGTAGAGAAATTTCTTCTCACACTAGAGCATAAAGCAGGTCATTAAATGAAATCTGACATAAATAAAGCATTAAATGTGGTGGTTACATAGTAGTAGCCTATATACTCTCTGGTATGACTATCCTTTAAACATAAAAAGCTTTTTTATTTTTTAAAGGAAGCATAGAAGCTTATGCACCCAGTAACACTAGCAATAAGCCTCACATTAACACAAGTACAACCATTCCAAACTAGCATAAAGGAAATTAAAAATGAAGAATCTTCTTACCAATATAAAGACAGTTTTAAGGAAGCAAAAAATTATGAAATAGATATTTCAAATATATTAGTATATAAAAATATACCTAGAATCAGTATTTGTATCCACTAAATTCTTCTTCAATGAGTTCGGCCACAAGCATTCTTTTAGGATCTTCATAACTGTTATGTCTCTCTCCATAAACCATATTCACTAGCCATTTCGGTTTTCCACTTGAGAACACAAGATAACCCAAACCCAATCCAAACATGAATCCACAGCCATACCCCAACAATACAACTTTCCAATGAAACCCATTTTCAAATTCAAAATCATCTTCTTGAATGGTTGATGATGGCAATGGTTGTTGTCCCTCAACATTGCCACAAGCTTTTGTCTTTGGAAATCCACATAACCCAAGGTTCCCATAGTAAGAATCATTCATAAAGGTATTGAACTGTTTACCCTTGGGTATATGTCCAAAAAGATAATTTTCTCTGATAGGTTTAAAAATGGCTAGCATTGTGAGATCTACCAATTGTATAGGAATTTCACCTGTGAGCTTGTTTGAGGAGAGATCTAACCATTCAAGATTGGTTAAATTTCCCAACGATTGAGGCATACAACCTATAAGATTATTGTGTGAAAAATTAAGCCCCTTTAATGATCGAAGCTCTCCAATTACCTTGGAATTTCTCCGTTGAAATTATTGTTGGAGAAATCAATGGTTGTGAATAGACTTTGGATTTTCACCAAATTTATGAAATTCCCTTTCATCACCACTATCACAGAATCTTGATAATACCTATCACCCATATATTTGAATTCACCTTTGTTTGCATTCGCATTCATCATGGCTTTTAAATACATGAAAAATTTTGTTGGCAAAAGACCATGGAAACTCGTTGTGAGAGATATCTATGATTCGCAAATTAGGGAACGGGAATTTGGACTTGAAATTGCCTATGGCACCATGAAAATTGTTTGATCGCAAGACAAGAACGCTCAACTCTGAAAGAGTTTCCAACCAACAAGGAAAGGTGCCATTAATCTTGTTGTTATCAAAATCCAGAATTTCCAAATTTCTACAATGGACCAATGATTGTGGCAATGCCCCTTTCAATTGGTTGCCATTGAGTTTCAAACTTCTCAATTGACATCCCTTTGCAAATGTTGTTGGGATAGTGCCATTAAGATTGTTACTTTCTAAATTCAAGTCTATGAGATTATCACCTAACTTTCCCAAACATGGAGGAATCATGTTATTCAAGTGATTATAAGAGAAATCAATGAATTCGAGGGAACTAAGATTGCAAATCAACGAAGGGATATGTCCAGTTAAATTATTCCTCGAGACTGAAAAGTAAAACAATGAATCCTTCCCCACCTCCATTACCCAGGATGGAATATTGCCTTTGATATGGTTGTTGGAAAGGTCTAAGAATTCTATATTTTCTGCAGTTCGTAAAAACTGTGGAATTTCGGTTATGTTGGAAGAAGACAATTGTAATGAGTGAATTTTGGACAAAATATTGGTGGCAGATTGTGAAGGAGTGTAGTGATAGGTGAGGATTATTGACATATCAAGAGATTGAAGACTTTTGAGCTTTGAGAATATTTTTGACTCCACATTGCCACTAAAATTATTGAACGAAACACTTAGAGAAACCAATGAGTTATGCTGGAATTCACCAATATGCCCAGTGAATTGGTTATGATCAAGACGTAAGTGACGTAAAGATGGTATTGTATACACCCAAGATGGTATTGTCCCATTCAATAAGTTACCAGATAAGATGAGATGTTCTAGATTGGAAGGAATCTTGTTGACTAGTTGACCGTTAGATGAATTATTTGAAGAGAAAATTTGGGACAAGTTTGTCGTAACTTCCGGAAGTTGCCCTATGAAATTGTTGTATGAGAGATCTAAGAAAGTAAGAACTTCAAAGTTTAGGAGGGACCATGGAAACTGACCACCAAAGTTACTATATGAAAGGCCCAAATCAGTTATTTGTGTGTGATTTGAAAGAAATGTTGGATACGATGAACCTATGAAATTGCATCCACCGACCATCAATTCTTTTAAGGACTTGAGGTTGCTGATTAAATAAGGTAAGTCAATTGAGAATTTGGTTTTAGTCAAAGCCAAGGACTTGAGAGGAGTACTCCAGTTATACGTTGGAAGGGAACCAGTGAGATTGTAGTTGTAACTTACACGGAGTATCTGGAGGTTTGGAAGGTGGAATATATTATCTGGAAATTTTCCTTTCAATTGGCAAATACTAAGACGAAGAGATGTTAAAGAAGACGACAAATTCGTGAGACAATTAGTTGAAACAGAAGACATATCAATCCCATATAAAACAAGTTCAGTTAGATGGGTTAGGTTTTGAATAAGCCTTTTCAAATTAGGCGTTTCTATTCTCACGTCAATATTCCCAGAGAGATCAAGTGAAACCAGTTTGGATAAGTGGGAGATTTCGGAAGGGACATTACCAGCAAAGGAGGGGCCAACAACGGAGTAGCCAGCATTCGAGGAGCCAGGAAAGGAGTAACTGAGGTTGAGATGCGTCATGTTTGCAAAGCCACCAAACTTAGATGAAATTGTAGAGCCATGGAAATCGTTGTAAGCAAGGTTGAGCCTCTGGAGATGGCGAAGAGAGAAAAGGGTGGTATTGGGATGGATGGGACCATGAAGCCCACTGCAACTGAGGTCGACAGCAATGACATGACCTGTCATCGTATCACAGGTGACCCCATCCCACCCACAACAATCTGTACCCATTTTCCACGAATTCTTCGAAGGATAATCGTGACAACGAGAAACACCGATAGAAAAAGAGTTTCTGAAATGGAGCAAAGCAGAGCTTTGGTCGGAAAAGCAAAGAGGCGTAGATGAATTAAAAGAAAAAGAAGAGAGAGATGAATTAGGTAGAGAAAGGAAGAGGAAGAAAATGAGAAAGAAAGGTACCCGCCCCATATTTGCTCTGGCTTTGATAGAAATTAGAAGGAAGAAGGATAAATGTATTTTGGGTGTTTTGTTAGAAATTGAGATGGCATAAGATATATTTATAGGCAGCCACGATTATCAGGAGAGGGAACATAACCAGGATTATCAGCAACAAGTTCTAATC
This sequence comes from Quercus rubra, assembly GCA_035136125.1. Classification (NCBI taxonomy): domain Eukaryota; kingdom Viridiplantae; phylum Streptophyta; class Magnoliopsida; order Fagales; family Fagaceae; genus Quercus; species Quercus rubra. The sequence goes on along the minus strand of JAXUIC010000393.1, from coordinate 35,770 downwards.
CCTCGAATTATCTTATTTTATGGGTTGGGCCAATGACATTTAAAATTTAAGGTCCTGGGTCACTCTATCTTTAACCCGTTAATTAATAATATCAATGGTCTTGTGGCATAAAATTAAGGTCCAGTGGTTGTGGGTCACTAGCTTGCAGTGTAGAGCTTTTGGACTATAGAATTATTCGATGTAGATTCATTAATTTTTAAAAAGTAGCTTCTTATTAAAAAAAATAAAATAAAAAGTAGCTCTAAAAATGAAAAAAAATTAGGTTATTCGGGTTAGATATATCTACTGTTTATCATAATAGTTACTGTTTATTAATAATAATAATAATTTAATCAACTTTAGATTTCAATAATAATAATAATAATTTTATCAGCCATTAGAAGACTTTTATCATGTTAACGTCTCACCAAATCTTTGGTCATTGTTTGAAACTTCCAAGACTTGGAAAGCTATAGTCTTGAAATTTTGGAGTATATAAAAATTGTTTGATATAAATTACAAAATTACAAATTGAACATGTGACAATAATCAAACTTGTAGCAATCATGTTATAATAATCAGTTTTATGTCATCCATTACTTTTTCCTCAAATAAATTAAAATTTTAAAATTTAAATTATCTATAATTACATATCTTGTTATCTACTCTTTAGTATCCCATGCAATAATCAAGAAAATTCAAGAAAAAATATTTTTATATAACACATATTTATTCAAGTTTAAGCTCCAAATTACATCCTCCAACTTAAACTTATTTTCAAATCAATCATTTAAGTTTTTTCTTTCTTTCATTTTAGTCTTTAACTTTAAATATATTTTCAATTTAGTCATTCCAATAGCCTCCAATCTTGCCATTAGTTTAATTTTTTTTCATATTCCAAAATGACATTATTTTAGTGAACTTAAGGATGAATTGGATGGAAGGAACTAGCATATACTGTGGACTATATGGCAGAATTCTTTGATGTAGATTCATTGATTAATAAATTTTTTTTTTTTGGGGGAAAAAAAAACTAACTTTAAAAGTCAGAAAATCAGGGTGAGATTTATAAAAACTCCTTATAAACAAGTATCATAATGATCCTATCTACTTTACATTTATATTAGCTCATATTGATACCTGTAGTGAATATATTATTATTATTATTATTATTATTTATGTTTTGTCACTCCAGCTATTTAGGATGATCAGAACTTTATGGAAATAATGAATGGATGACTTTTATGCTTGACATTTAGCACGTTGTCAAGGACACTGCAAAATAAGAAAAAGGCATCATCCTGGCATAATTGTTTAACTAGTATTTTGTGCCTAAATTATTTTAATTTAGGCACATGCCAAAGTCACAAGTAAAAAAGGCCAATCAAGATCTTAGAGGTTTTGAGAATTTCTAATTGCTCGGTTTTCATTCATAATGATTATGGTTTTGAAATTCCTAATCATTGCTTATCTATGTTGCAGTTGATGAAGGATGTTCTTGACTTCCTGGTTTTCCACTTTTTTATTGTGCTATGACATACGGTCATGACCAACATGGGAATGCTCCGATTAATAAAAGTTTAATATATATAAAGTAATAACATCAAACGAGGGTCCAATCCGAAAATCTTATTACACACTCTATATTGTACATTCTGTACACACTTTGTTTCTCTTCTGAAATTTTTTCTAAACAACTCATAATTTCAGTTTTAATTATGAAATTTTATTTTAAAATCATTATTTTACAATTTAATTGAAATCATTTTTTAAAAGTAGAATTTTAGTTCATGTGGTAGAATGTGTAAGGTGAGTGTGTATTACAAAGTATGTGACGTGTTGTGATATCATTACTCAGTTCTAATTTTGTGTTGTAAAATTCTAATTCATGAATATAGTGGTAAAGTCAACATCATACTCAGTTTATTTTTGGGAGAAAAAGTAGGGGGATTTAATTAATGATTGACTATTTAAAATTTGATTCAATTAAAAATACTTTTAATAACTTTTGTTATCCAAAAAATTTCATAACTATTTGATTTATTATAGCAGTAAAATTACATTCTTTTTAGAGTATCCAAAAAACGAAACGTCAGATTCAATTTTGAAGATATTTTCCATTCCTTTTGCTAAGGAAATTTTATATATGCCAATAAGATTCTTGTGTATTCTAGTTGCATTCTCATCCCTTGTCAATGACACATTTTTGAAGCCTTTTTAGTAAGTCGAATCTAGATCAGCTATTGACAAAAATTTAATTGTTGTCACTTTTATTTTGCTTCATGCTAAATCACAAGAGCTACTTTCAAATAGCTCCATCTTATACTTAATACTCCATCTTATATATATATATATATATATATGTATGTATATATATGTTTTAGAGATAATTACAACATGTTGCTAAGCACTTTATACATGTAGAGATGCCAATTCAGCTATAAAGCCCTTGGTCAACATATAATCTTTTTTAGACGCATGCAACTATGAGGCATATGCTCATTGCCTACTTTGTGCATCTCTAATGTGGGGAAGAAAGCAAGGAGGGGACCTCTACAGTGCTCAAAATCTTTTGTTTCTGTTTTTTTTTTTTTTTTTTCATTATGTAAAACTCATATTTCTTGTTATTTGATAAATACTATGAAGAGATAAATTAGTATTGTTTTAATCTTTTTAATCATCTTTTGATAACTTTGGTTAGAGTGCAAATAATTTTCTTTCATAAATACCCTTAAGTTATTACTATTTGTTATATAATGGACAACCTTTTTCTAAATATGTATACATCCATATTTAATATTTTAATAGTTTCTCAAAAAAAAAAAAAATTTAATAACAACTAATTGGGGGGAGTTGGCTTAGAGGTAACAACTAAGAAAAGTTTAATTAGTTGCTTGATCTCTTAAAAATTTTATGAAAGAAAATGATATCATTCATTTTTTAAGTCATTGATACGTTAGATTCCTTCAACTTTGAAGACGTGTGATACCATTAGAAGTCTTTTTTTTTTTTTTTTTAGGGAAATACTATTAGAAAACTTAAATCCTACTTGCGTTTTAACAAGTTTTTGATTATTCTTTGGAACTTCGAAAGACTTAGAAAATTCAAGTCTTGGAATTTTTTTTCTTTGATCACTATAGTCTTGGAATTTAGGACTATATTAAAATTGCTTGATGCAACTTGCAAAGTTATAGACAAAATGTGTGGCAACTAATTAAACATGTAGCAATCATGTTATCTGAATAAGTTTTATGTCATCCTTTCTTTTTGCTCAAAATAATTAATAATGATGAGATATACTCATTTTTCCCTATAATAATCAAGGAAATTCATTTTTACATAATACATTTAATTACAAACAGTACTTAGAAGCTAAAGCTCTGAGAGTAAGACAAGCAAGATCAAAATGATGTCATCCAGCTTTAGTTAACAAAATTATCAAAACGACGTCACTCAACTTACAGGAATCGTCATTGAACCAAAACATTACCATTTACATTAACTATATGGTACCGTTTTGTAGCTGAGCTGGAATATCACCGTTAGAAACATAGCTGTTAGAATCTTTTTTTTTAATCTCCTTTTTCTATTCTTCTATCAATTACACTACTTTGTGTTCGGGGGTCATCCTAATCCTCTTTTAACCCAAGGTATATAAACTTATTAGTTGTTGTGATTTATTTTCTTTGACACATTACGACTAATTATTTGTGATATTGAGATATGTTTTAGTTTTAAATGATTATTTGTAATGCAGTTACTCGTTAGTTCTGAATTTTATATTAAAAATATTTATTTGTTTGGTTTTTCATAATTCAAATCAATTTGATAATACTAAATTTTTTTTTTAATCAATTCTAATAAACAGGTTGACACGACTGATATGTTTAATAAATGAGTTGTGTTAGGATTGAGGAATCTTGACCCATTTAATAAACATGCCGAGTTCAAGTTGACCCATATAGTCGAATACTAATGAGTCTACATGATATGAACCCGACAGACAAACATAAATTGCCACCCCTAATCTTATTAAATGGTTTTATTTTTGGTGATTTTTCCTTTTGAGTGCTCTTTTCACTTATATGAGTTTGGCAATTTATGTACAGATAAGTCTACTCACGTGCCTGAAAAACGAAAATTACTAGTATTTTCCCGAACCATGACAAATACTTCTTTTTCAAATTGATGGAATCCAGTGCTTATACTTTGCGACCTGCTGAAAATTCTGGGAAGATAACTCGTGTGGTGGAATTTCATTATGAGTGAGATCTGTTCAAATACAAATGAGGACTGAGGAATAATAAGAATAATCCCAAGGCCTCTCTTATATACATTAAACTTGTCTTTTTAGTTGCTCCGTAGTCGTAAGCAATGAGCATAGCTTGAAGTGATGTGAGAAAGGAAAAATTGCGAAGATGACTTTTCCTCATTTGAAGGTTCCTTCTCAATGCGCAAACTTTCTAACGTTAATAATGTCATAAATATTTGTCAAGTAATGTTTGAGAATTGAGACACAAGAATTTTCACAATTTTTTTCATAAGAGGAGGAGATAAATTGTGATTTAAACATCACTTTCATATTAACCATGTTTAACATGACTTTTATTAATACAAACTACACAACATGAAAATTCTACAAAGAATTAAAAAATAAAATAAAATTGTGTACAACATGACAACATTACTTTCAATATTTATTGTTTTTTTTTTTTCATGAAAATGTTACATACTATTGGATATCATATATTATATAATAAAAATTATATCGAAACAAACATGATTACACCAACTAACTATTTTCTCTTTGTAATAAGTAGCTACTTTGATTAATTGTAAAATTAATTTATTTGATTAATATCTAGGCTAGTTTAATTTAGCTAATAAAATCTATCACCTTAGTTTCAATAAATTAAAAATTATATTTCAACTTAAATTCTGATATCTTTTTTTTTTTTCAATTTTATTGTTTAATAATTTTTTACATATAAAGATGACGAAAAAGAAGATTTTAAATTTATCTTTTTGACTACTTATTTCAAGATTAAAAGCAATAAACATAGAATCACATAATTAAAAGTGGAAAATTAAATAAAAGTATGGTTATTTCATCAAAATAACACAAGATCAAAATGCCTGTTTGAAAAAAATTGTACGATTTGGTATTATTGTAGAAAGCTGCCACTTTCTAACAGTTTAATTGTTTTTTATTTCTTTTTGTAAATCCATGATTTGTTTCATACTGGCCCAAAACTCTGTACGGTTTACCGGTTTGACAATTTAATCATGAATTCAACATATTCTTTACATTCCTTTGTTAGGACGTAATGCATTTCATTGAGCCATTTTTTTTAATATGTAAATAATTTCATTGATAAAAAACGAAGTAGAATGCAAATATGCAACTATAAATGGACAGAACCACAAATAAAATCCCACTAATTAAGTTAAGGTCACTTTGTTGAGGATACCTGGTCCGTTACTTACAGATGCCTATCATGCCTTCAAATTTACTTTTAAATCAAAATGCAAACCTATTTTACTCTATCAGTTTACGGATCACCAAATCAATTTTGCAAAGAAACACACACAACTAAATTTATTGTATTGTATTTCTTGCATACGGAAATATCCATTGGTTCGTGAGCAGGTGAATTAAGTCACTACAGGCTAAGGCCTAATTCTTGTATGTCAGGAAATTTATACAACTTCAGCTTGATCACTGGTCTTCAGATCTTCTTCACCTAACGATGAGTGAGAACTCAATTATGAAACCCTAGGCATACAAAATTTAGAAAATTAATATTATGTATGATATTTGGGCTTAAAAAAAAAAAAAAAAGTATGAGATTAGAGTTTGTTTCCTTCCTTCAAAGAAAGTATTGTTTTTGGCTCACTATAGATAACTTATTAAAATACTAATTTAAAACTTACCAAGATAATTAACACAATTTCTCCTAATTCAATCTAGCATGAATCTTTAACAAATAGTTATGTAATCCAAAAGTCATGCTAGTTAATATACAGTTGGATCACGATGCCATTACTTTCCAAGTTTAAATTAAATTTCTGAACACTAATTAACTAAAGACTAATTCAATGCAATTAGGATTAAAGTCCTCTAATAGAACCACATGTTTTGAAGTCTTTTGGATAATTTGATAGTTATAACAAAGGAGAGAGGATTTGAATCATAAAGACACCAGGAGGTGTTAACTAATTGAGCTTCAAAAATCTTGTCACAAGTTTTAGAGTATATTCGCAGTAACACAAGTTTTCAAGTTTGAATGAATTTATAGAATAATGACTTAAAAAGAGTAGTTGTATGTCATTATACAATTATATAGTTCAAAAGACACACTAGTCAATAGTGGAACCATGTGGCCATTACTTTCCAAGTCTAAATTTATTTGTTGAACACTAACCAAAGACCCATTGCAATATTATTAGAATTAAAGTCTTCCAATAGTACCACACGTTTTGAAGTTTGTTTGTTTTTTTAAAATTCGATAGTTATAACGAAGGATTGAAGATTAGAATCCTTGATGTCTCCATTGATAGTTATACCTGATTAAAATACACTATCTTTTCAAATAAAGCAACCTAACAGTAAATAATTTTCTTTTAGGTTTGATTAAATTTCCTTAAACAAATTTTAATTAATAGGTATTTTCTACTCTAAAAGGTCTTTTATTGACTTTCATTTATTAATACTTATTAAACGAGGGCTAAATTACAAATTACACCTCTAACTTTGATTTGTTTTTAATTTGGTTCTTTAAGTATGTGTTTGACTTCAAATTAAAAAACCAGTTTGTTTTACTATTCAGCTGATTTTTGCTACTATTCATGGGTCCTACTATACTATTTTAGCTAACTTTTACCTTTATCTATAGTACTTTCAGCAAAAAAATTTAGTTTTAGCAAAATAAGCAGTTCTTTAAGTTTTACTATTTTTCATTTCATTCCTTTAATTTTCATTTGTTTTCATTGTAATCCATCCATCCAATCCATATTGGACAATATTAAACTAATAGCAAGATTGGAAAATAGTGATAGAATGACTAAATTGATAACATATTTAAGTTAAAGATTGAAAAAATATATGAAACTTAAATGACTAATTAGAAAATAAGTTAAAGATGGAGGATGTAATTTGGAGTTTAAACTTAAATAAATATGTTTTATATAAATAAAGAAAAAATTCCTGATCATTACATAGGATGTGGATAAGTAGATAAGTAGATATGTAATTATAGTCCATTTTTATTTTTAATTTATTTGAGGAAAAAGTAATGGATGACGTAAAATTGACTAGGATATCGTGATTGCTACACGTTTGATAATTGCCATACACTTCGTTTGCAATTATGCAATATGCATCCAACAATTGTTATATAGTTCAAAATTTTAAGATTATAACTTTCCAAGTCTTTGAAAGTTTCAAACAATGACCAAAAGACTTTGGTAGTTGTGAACAATGACCAAAGACTCAATGAGACGTTAACAAAATCAAAGACTTCTAATGGTGTCACTTGTTTTCGTGATTAAAGGTATCTGTCATATCAATGACTTACAAAAGAGTTGCAATTATTTTCTCCCACGCAAATTTTAGGAGATAAAGCTACTAATTAAACTTTTCTTTCCTGTCTTCCCCATAAGTCCACTCTTCCCCATTAACTTATTAATATATTACAAAATGTATGTAAACATATTTTGGTAGGCTCATATAGCTGCTTAACTCTAGTAACAAAGTTCAAGTATAGATAGGCTATTTGTTAGATGAGTTTTCAATGGACAATGCATTTACATTTATTTTTCTTTTACTCTGAGAACTCATTAAGGCTTTAGATGTGCTAATAGTAATTTGGTTCTTCTATTATGTTGGGTAAAGATAACCTGATCTCGGTTAATTAATTCAATTACTCAAGTTGATTAACTAGGTTAAATTGCATGCAAATTGTGGAGCCACCAACAAATCACCAAAAATACTAAATGCAGTGGAAAATAAATTAGACACAATGATTTGTTGACAAATGGGGAAAACCTCTCGCAAGGCAAAAACTCCACCAGGTGATTTTAAGGTCACCGCTTCCAAGAATCCACTAATCAACAATCAAGCGGATACAAGTATAAGGAATCTTACCAACTACCCTAGCCTATCCCAAAATACCAACCTTGTAGACACCACATTTTGTACCCTTTACGACTTGGGCCCACATTCCCTAATAAAGCTTGAACTCTAGGGCCCAAAGCCAATTTATAGCCTAATCAGATATCAAATTGACTTAAAGCGTGTTAAAATGGAAAATATAACCTAAATAAACAAAAATCTATTTTTAGAAATAAAAGACTAAAGTGGCTTTCGCCCCACGTACGTGGGTAGCAACCTGCGTACGTGGACCAAAGCATGTGTACACAGGCACATTCCTAGATACGTAGCTAGAGTTTCAGAAGTATGAAAAATGCAAGTTTTCTGCAATAATGGCTGAGGTTTGGAATAAATCTTACATCATTTGGGAGCCATTCCAAACCCCATTTTTTCCACTATAAAAAGCCTTACACGGTACATTTTCAAAACACACAAAAATCTCATGAGAAAAACCTAAGATTCACTAGAAAATAGTAAATCAAAAGGGAATTTTTCACAAAATAGCCTCAAGTCAATTTTATTTGATTGTGACCTTTTTTAGCCCCAATCCTTTTAGTTTAACATTGCTAATTGCTTATTTAATGACTTGTGATAGATTTGACTGAGGGGAACGGTCAAAATCAAAGTTTGAGAACACCTTTTTGAGGTATCAAGCTTCAACCTTTCTTTTCTCTTTTTAGTCTTTCTTTTGTTATTTAATTTGTTTTTCTTGTTTTGTTTGTGTTATAACATGTTTGCTTAGTTTAGTTTTATACTTGTTCGATGTTTATAAGTATGCTAGGTTGTTAGAATTAGGGTTTTCTTTTATGTTCTGTTTTTCTATTTTATGTTTCTGGGTTAGGGTTTTTGAACAAGTCCCACGCACGCATGCCATAAGCATGTGTACACAAATTAAACCCTGCATACGTAGGTCTCTAGCTGCGTATGCAGGCATTTGCTTAGAAACCCTAATTCAGATCTCTTGTGTTGTTTGGTTTGCTTACTTCACATGTCTTGCCTTTGTTTAAACCTTTTTCATATGTATATACGTATCTAAGTCTCTGGTTCACATGATTTATTTGTTGGTATCTCTCATATGCTAGATTATGGTTTGTTTTCTTGTTTCCCAATCTTAATACCATGCCATTCATTCACATGCCCATGCATTGATGTCATAGGTGCTGAGTTACTGCAAGGTAAGTAATGGTAGGTCATGAATTAAACATGTATCTTTTGTGATGAATATGCTTGTATGATGTTTGGTCTTGAGTATGGATGTTTACATGATCTAGTGATTGCCATGATGAATGTTATGGTTTTTATATGTATGTGGTTTGGCTCTTTATTGCTTTATGGATAGATATCTATTTTAGGTTGAATGATACCATGTTGTATGTTAGATGCATGCTAGCGTGTGTGTGAGTTAGAATACAAGTGTTGAATTTGTTTTTAATAAGGTTTAGACATAAGACACAATGATCGGAGGCCAACCTTAGGGTTGGGCAATCTTGGGTGCCTAACACCTTCCTAAGAATGTACCTAAACTCCGAACCCATACTTTGGTAGTAAGATCAAAGGTTCTTTCTGGAAAGGACGCTATATATATGGTTTTTAGACTATTACAAAAACTAGGTGGCGACTCCCCCCTTGTGTCTACAATGGCGACTTTGCTGGGGATTGTGAGTTTAATTCCTATGTGTCTTGCTTCTTAAACTTAATAAAAACTATTTCCCAACCTCTAAAATTGGTTTTTTGACAACATTCATGCATCTCAAAATTTTTGGAAATTTGAGTTTGCATCATACAAGCTTTCTCTCAGACAACTAGAGGTAGCAAAAATGACACTTTTGATGGCAACAATAGCACTTCTAACCTTCAAATTTGAAGAAATTAGATTCTCTAATGGCAAATCCTAAAGGTATGCTATCAAGCTAAGATCATCTCCCACCATCTAAGTCCAATATTACATGGTCTTTCACGCTATCGTACACATTGGTACTTTTATTACTTGCATTATATTTGTAAGAATCTGATTTCTCACTAAGTAAGAATTTGGTTTCTTTTGAGTTGGAATCAACATTGACCCATGAAAGTACCTCCATCTTTCTTAAACCCTCCAATTCGGTTGCTACTTCCTTCATAGTAGGTCTATCTTCTCCTTTCAATCTTAAGTACCTCTTTGCAAGATTTGCTACTTCCTTCATTTGCTCAACCTTTCCTTCTTTCGCTATATGTTTCTCAAGAATTTTGAACAATCTATTATCCTTCAAAAAAGAGAGAAAATATATAGTAATACTTCTCTCCTTCTTAGGCCTATCAAATGAAAGAGCCCTTTTTCCTATTAATAACTTTATCAGGACCACTCCAAAATTATAAACATCGTTTTTCTCTGTCAATTGGCTTGTTTGCACATATTCAGGGTCTAAGTATCCCAAAGTTCATTATACCATTGTATCTAATTGTGTTTGGTCTAGTGGAATGAATTTTGAAGCTCCTTAGTCAAATAACTTTACTGTGTGAGTATTGTCTAGCGGTATGTTTGGAGACTTCACATCTCTATTAATTATAGGAAGAGAAGCTGCAAAGTGCAAATATGATAGTTGTTCTACTGTTTCTGTAGCTATCCTAAGGCGAATTTCCCGTGACACAATGGACTTCTTTTGTATGTACTTAAAGTGGGTACCATTGGATATGAATTTGTAGACTAGTAAAGGAACTTGAAAGGAAAAAGAAAACAGTGAAATTATTATTTTTTATTCTAGTTTATCTTTTTTTTTTTTAAATTCTTTCTTAAGTGTATTTCATTGAATCATATTGAAAATAATCAGTCATAAGTATTCCCCCTCCCCTTTTTTTCTACCAAAAAGAAATTGAGTATGATGTTGGCTCCGCCATTGTATACATGAAATTGAAATTGCAACACCAAATTGGACCTTCCAGATTTTTTTTGATGAACAGGAAGACTACTAACCTTTAAAACACAAACAACAAGATTACAAGGCATTAGACAGAATTGTTATCTTGACTATCCAGCACGATAATATTAGAGATGGTGTTTTGATCCTCCAATGAGTGTGTTTCTAAAAAAAAAAAAAAAAGATTCTCCAATGGGTGTTTTCCGGAGTGCTTATATTTCAGCTAATTTATACCTCAAATTCATACCTTAAGAGGATGTCTTATTTCTTATTTGCTAGGTGGGTCCCTTACAATATGCTAAATGTGTAGCATTTTTTACCCAAAAAAAAATGTCATAGCATAAATGTCATAGGTTAATTATTTTTATAAGCTGATGGTCCTAAATAAACACTGACAAATATATCTACTATAGGTACCAATATGAGTGAATCTAGATCTAAGGGATATAGGATTACTATGATACTTGTTTATAAGGAGATTTTAGTTTTTAAAATCTAAGTCGGATAATCTGATTTTTTTCACTTTCAAAACTAGTTCTTATAAATAAATAAAAATAGAGTAACCCATCTAGCAAAAATAAGAAAAATAATAATACTGCAACCCACAAGAGATTAAATTTCCCATGCCTTTGACAAGTAACAACAGTTCCACAAACCACAATTCACGGTAGTTAATAGAGTGTGATAGGCCACAAATTGAATGACCCATTGTGATAGAAATTAATTAATTAATTAGCCAAGTTATTAATTAATCAATTTATCATGCAAATGCATGGTAGCACAAACAACCAATAAACTAATTATGTAGTGGAAAATAAATAACACGGTGATTTGCTTACGAATGGGGAAAACTTAACGGCAAAAACCCCATCGGGTGAATTTTAGGTCACCACTCCCGAAACTCCACTATTGTCACAACAAGTGGTTACAAGTAAAGGAATCCCAAGTACCTTACCAACCTACAATTGAACCTTTACCCTAATACCCAATTGGACTTATTCTGTAGTGACGGTTCCCTTTTTCGATGCATGGTTCCCAAGTACGTGACTAACTAGTTGTGTGGATCCTAGTACGTGACTTCAAACACCAACTAAAAAGATTTTTGGCTACAAAGTTCTTCAGTTCATCCACACGATGAAGATCAAGAAGATGCTTGGTCACAAAACCTTACGGTGCAAATACACAGCAACTTCTTTAGGAGAAAGAGATGAACTATGGCAAGAACTTCATCTCCGGTCACAATTTGCTTGAACAGAGTCTGCTCAATGCTTGTGCAACTTGTGAAATCTTTGACGGCCCTCAAAACAATCCTTTTATATGTTTAGGGTTAGGAGAAAAGAAAGCCCAAACACAAAATCATGGATCTCAAGAAAATCAGATAAAAATTTTGAAATTCATAAACCTCGACAGATAGAAGGTGTCGAGTAGGTGTCGTGCACATGGGCATGAGACAGCTTCTAAACCATGACACATGCTAGCTGTCGAGTTTTAATGAATGTGCACTTCTTCATTTGTTTCTTGGACAGATTTGATACTTCAACACTTGATCTTGAAACCTTGTTTCTTGAAGTATTAAAAACACCTAGAACTACCCAATTACAAGTAAAGTGCGTTTTGTCAAAGGATTAGCCAATTACAATAAAAAACTTGACATATGTTCTTAACATGTAAAGCACATATGTCCTAACAATCTCCCCCTTTGGCAATTCGTGTCAAAACCAAAACAAACAAATAAACATATGAGAGAAGTCATAAATCACTCAATTCATATTCACTTGTTGAATACAATAAATTCTATCTAACACAAACTCTTGAAAAACTTTGTAAGAAGAGAGTTTATGACAAGTAGACTTTGACAACCTGTATTTCTGAAACACTTTAAACAAAATTCATCAAGGCATCTTCGTGTGAAACAGAAATAATAGATTGCATATAGGTAATAAGAAACATGTGTATAAAGGAAGAAAAGAAACAACACATGTAGAGGTAGGTGAAAGAAACATACATCCACATATAGAGAAAAATGAGTACAATGTATGTGTAAAAACGGTCACAAGACCCAATGTACAAGAACAATGTATCTATAAAAGAAGATAAGGAAAGATACAATAATATCCTCACTACATCCCTCATATCAACAACACTCCCCCTAACAAAAATGGTCCTACACTAACTCTCTCCTTAAGAATGATTACTTTCATATCCAAAACTACTCCCCCTTTTTGTCATGAATGACAAAAGGTAAGAGTGTCAAGTAGACATCTCATTGGTAGAGGTAGCATCTCTATCATCATCCAAAGCATCATCGTCATCACCATCATCAGCATCCTCGTCCTCAAAATCAAAAGCCATGGAAGAAGGTGGTGAAGGAGTAGCCTCAGGAGCAAAATCGCTTGTGGTTGCCTACCGTCTAACAATACGGCCAACATAAACGTTCGCCTAATACAACTCTGTGGAGAGTGTATCAAGGCGAGCATCCATACGTTGTAGTTGCGCCATGATGTCACCGAGCGTCACATCTCCCATAGCAGAGGAGGGAGCGGATGTGGATGGAGCTGAACGTGAGGGAGGATCAGCTGAATCCGACTGTCTTGACCGAAACTACACCTCACTACGTTTTACGGTAGCGGCATCTATGACACACATGAAAGTGAAATGGCCGGACAAGGGAAAAGGAATAGAAAAGTGGCATAAGATCCACGTGATAACAGAAGGAAATATGAGATTATCATGGGACGCCAAATCTAAATGAACATCTATAATAGACAAAATGAAATGAGAAGTGAAATCTATAGTAAGATGCTCAAGAAGAGATAACAAAAACCGAGCACGAGGCTCTGTGATGGAGTTGTAGTGAGAGAGTGTGATAGGCCACAAACTGAATGGCCCCTTGTGATAGGAATTAATTAATTAATTAGCCAAGTTATTAATTAATCAATTTATCATGCAAACGCGTGGTAGCACAAACAAATCACTAATAAAAGACACGGTAATTTATTTACGAATGGGAAAAAACCTAACGGCAAAAACCCCACCGGGTGATTTTCAGGTTACCACTCCCAGAACTCCACTATTATCACAACAAGCGGTTACAAGCAAGGAATCCCAAGTACTTTACCAACCTACAGTTGAACCCTTACCCCAATACCCAATCGGACTTGTTCTGTAGTGACAGTTCCCCTTTCTAATGCACAGCTCCTAAGTACGTGACTAACGGTTGTGCGGATCCTAGTACGCGACTTCAAAACACCAATCTAAAAAGATTGTTGGCTATAAATTTTTTCAGTTCATTCACATGATGAAGATCAGGAAGATGTTTGGTCACAAAATCATATGGTGCAAATACACAGCAACTTCTCCAAGAAAGAGAGATGAACTAGGTCAAGAACTTTGTCTCCAGTCACAATTTGCTTGAACAGAGTTTGCTCAATGCTTGTGCAAGTTATGTACCATTTGACAGCTTTTAAAACAATCCTTTTATATGTCTAGGGTTAGGAGAAAAGAAAGCTCATAGACAGATTCACGGATCCTAAGAAAATCATAGTTAAAATTTGAAATTCTTAAACCTCGAAAAATAGGAGGTGTCGAGCAGGTATCGACCAACTGTCGAGCTTTAATGATTTTGTACTCCTTTCTTGATTTCTTGAATAGACTTGAAGGCTTCAAAACTAGATCTTGAAATGTGGTTTCTTGAAGTAGTTAAACACATCCTAAGTCTACCCAAATACAAGTAGAGTGCGTTTTGTCAAAGGATAAGCCAATTACATAAAATCATGACATATGTTCTTAACATGTGAAACACACATGTCCTAATAATCTCCCTTTTTGGCAATCCGTGACAAAACCAAAACTAACAAATGAACATATGAGAGAAGTCATAAATCACTTAACTCATATTCACTTGTTGAATACAATAAAATCTATCCTAACACAAACTCTTGAAAATTTTTACAAGAAGAGAGTTTATGGCAAGTAGACTTTGACAACCTATATTTCTGAAACAGTATAAAAAAAATTCATCAAGGCGTCTTTGTGTGAAATAGAAATAATAGATTGCATACAAATTAATAAGAAGCATGTGTATAAAGAGAGAAAAGAAACAACACATGAAATGGTAGGTGAAAGAAAAACATACATCAACAATATATAAGAGAAAACAAGTACAATGTATGACTATAAATGGTCACAAGACCTCATGTACAAGAATCAATGTATCTAATAAAGAAAGAAAAGAAAAGATACATAATATCCTCACTACATCCCTAAAAAAAGTCAACACTCCCCCTAACACAATGATTCCAAAAACTAACTCTCCCCCTAAGAATGACTACTCTCATATCCAAAACTACTCCCTCTTTTTGTCACGAGTGACAAAAGGTAGAGTGTCAAGTAGACATCTCATCGGTAGAGCTAGCATCTCCATTATCATCTAAAGCGCCATCGTCATCGCCATTATCATCATCATCATCCTCAGCATCAGAATCAGAAGCAACTAGTTGAGGTGGTGAAGGAGTAGGTTCAGGTGCAAAGCCGCCCATAGCCCCCTGTCGTCATGCAATACGACCGACACGAATGTTCACCTGATACAACTCCGTAGAAAGTGTATCCAGGCGAGCATTCATGCGCAGCAGCTGCGCCATGACGTCTCCTAAAGATACATTGCCGGAAGAGGAAGGAGTGAATGCAGATGGAGTAGATCGGGATGGTGCAGAACGAGAGAAGGGTGCTGCTGAATCCGTCTTTCGTGATCGAAACTAGGCCTCGCTACGTTTAACAGTAGTGTAATCTATGACATACATGATGGAAAAATGGTCGGAAGAGGGAAAAGGAACGGAAAAATGGCGTAAAATCCTCGTGATAGCGGAAGGAAAGATGAGCTTATCATGGGGCGCCGAATCTAAATGAACATCTATGATAGACAAAATGAAGTGAGAGGGAAAATCTATAGTGAGATGCTCAAGAAGAGATAGCAAAAATCAAGCGCGAGGCTCTGTGATGGATTTATAGTGAGAAAGAGGATGTAACACAAATATAATCCTTAAATTAAAAGTTTACAGTTAAAACCCCCTTCAAAATTCTAAAACAAATAGTTCTAGATAACAAAGTATATTCAATAATATTTCATTGAAAACAAATTCATAAATGATTCCTGTGTAAAAGTTTATCAAGTCTCTTTGCAAGAAAATAAAAATCGGTTGAAGCTGGAGTACTTCTTTTATTCGGTGCTTTGTGCTATTATCTTTCCCCACGATACATGCTTCAAATCCAGCCATAAACCTTGAATATCGAACCTTGAATATCCCACATACAAAATATCCTAGCCTATTATGTAATTTGTGCTCTTCCCTATTATTATTATTATTATTATTTGTGAGACAGGGCTGGTCCAAACGTTTCCGAGGTCTAAGGCAAAATCTTCATATAGTGCCTTTATATTATCACTTAAATAATATTTAACTAGCATTTTAAATAATAATTTTTTTTAAAAAAAAATCCATTCTTTTAAATTTTTAATATGATTTTTTTTTTTTTTTTGTTGAGAAAATGCTAATGTTATAACAAATTTTACTACAAACTAATGTTGTAATGGATGTGATCTATGACATGAGGCTTACAAAAATGCTAGAGATATTATAAAATTTACAACATGAGAATTACAAAGATATATCACCAATCACAAAAATTCATTCAAAAATGCATTTAATAGTTTGTTAAAGTTCACCTATGATATTCATTGTCACATCAAATTATAAAAGTTATGAAGTAAATTTTATAGTATTTTTAACATTTTCCTATTTGAATTACTTGTAATTAGTAACATTTCAATTTGTAAGACCTATTTATTTAAATTTGTCTTATTTCTATCTCTAGCATTACTTAATTCTTTGGACCTTCTTACTAGTGAAAAATAAATAAATAAATAAATGTAAACTATTTTTTTTTTAATATCTTGCAAAAATATTTAAAAAAAAATTTTGCCCCTCAAATTTAGGGCCTTTCTCTATTGTTGTTTGGGGGGGGGGGGGGGCTTAGGCAATGGCCTAGGTGGCCTAGGCCTAAGGCCGGCCCTGTTATGAGAAACAAACACATAGAAATGAAGGAATAAGATTTTAACACAAAGACATCACAAACTTTACTCAAAAGTCGTAGTAACTTTTAAAAAAGAGTTATTCCCCTTTCGTTAATATATTAAATTAGTTGAATTAGTTCTAGATTAATGTAAACAATTTAACGTTATAGAAAAAAAAATACCACAAATTTAAAGAGCGCAATTTACATTTTAGACTAGATGTAACTATAGGAAATATATGTAATTATCAAACTAAATTTAACATTGTGTTTTAGTTTATAACCTAGTTTGACAAACTTGGTTGTACTCTAAGGTTACAACTCCCACTAAAATTAACATAATTATATATTTTAAAAATATAACTGTTAAATTGCATTTTTTTATTTTTTATTTTTAACACTCTTGTCAAATTTTATGTAAATAAGATGTTATTTATTATTTTTTTTTTATAAATGTATTTTCATACATAATTTTATATTTAAAAAAACATGAAATTAAATATTTGATTGATATCATAGTTATTAATTTTTGATATTTTAGAATATTTGCAAGTATAAAAGATATATTAAAAAAAAAAACATAATCCAATGATAGATTTGTCAAAATTTACATACAATAAAAATATATTATTGAGTGGAATTATAGCCTTAAGTTACAATCAAATTAATTTGTAACTAAAATTTGTCCTTTAATTTATACAAATTACACATTATATGATTTATGAAGTTGGTTTACGATAATCACTTTTTTACCATCATATTAGGAAACCAATTGCTCTTTTTTTTTCTTGAAGGGAAGAGAGGGGGGGGGGGGGGGGGGGGGGGGGGGGGGGGTGGGGGTTGGGGGAATTGGACAACCAAAAAAGCTTTACTTTGACCAAAAATAAAAATAATGAATAGTCGTCACACTTGACCGAGCAGCTTTCCGTGTGCCTATAAAAACACAATCTCTAATTCTTACCTCCTTTTCTCCCAAACTCTGGAGATATGGGTTTCATTGGGATTCTTATACAACTTACTTTGGTTGCTGTGGTATTATTTGAATTGATAGCCGCAGCAGTAGCATTTCCAATAGCGCTGCCCGACTGCCCTGACAGATGTGGAGTTGTGGAAATTCCATATCCATTCGGCCTAAGAGAAGGTTGTTACATAGATCGTAATTTTTATGTCAATTGTACCACCAACTCTTTCGGCAAAACCCAACCAGTAATACCTGAAGACTTCAATATTACAAACATTTCCCTCCAAGGCCAGATTGACATGTCAATGTATGTAGCCCATGACTGTTATGTACAGGGCGTGTCGAAGACCTGGAATATACCGTGGCTCAACTCGCCCCTCAATTTCACCGTCTCTAGCAACCAAAACAAGTTCGTGGTCGTCGGCTGTGACACTTACGGTGACCTTTATGGTTACCAGCAAAATGGTGAATATATATCCACCGGCTGCACTTCCGAATGTCAAAGCACTAAGTACATAGACAAGAGCTCTTGCTCTGGTGTTGGGTGCTGCGAGGTAGATATTCCTAAAGGGTTAAGGAATATTAGTATCAATCTCAATAATATCAATAATTACACAAAAGTAGAGAGTTTCAATCCTTGTGGCCATGCGTTTATTAGCAAACAAGGCACGTATTCTTTCTCCATTGATTCCCTTCGTACTCTACGGGAAATAGAAGTGATGCCAATGGTTCTTGATTTGGCGATCGGTAATGAGACATGTAATGATGTCACCAACAAATCGAGTTACATATGTGGAGGTAATAGCACGTGTATTGATTCTGACATCGGGTCTGGGTACCGTTGCAAGTGCATGGACGGCTACAGTGGGAACCCATACCTCCGCCATGGTTGTCAAGGTAATAATTTATGTATCTACTATCTACCATCTCCTATCTAAGTTAGAGTGTATAACTAATAAATTATAAAACACAAAAATAGGAACTCTTTTAAACTTATTATGTGCAATAGTTTTCCATTTCATTTCAATAATGTTACTGCTTTTCAATGAGCTAAGAATAATTTTTACTTTTTGTTTAAGGAAAAAAATCATGATCTTGAATTTGCCATTGCTTTTGATTAATTATAGTACTTTCAAGTTACTTAACGATGGACTTTTACATCTACAGACATTGACGAATGTGAAAACCCCAATAACTGCAACCGCCTGGGACAAAAGTGTATTAACGTACCAGGAAAATTTACGTGTGCTTGTATCGAGGGGTACCATTTGGACCAAAGTGCAGGAGTCTGTGTTACCGATCAATCATCACTACAAGTTAAACTTTTGTTTGGTAAGTATACCTACTGTATTACACCCTCGCACATTTGGATTAATATGCTTCAGGAGTTTGTACTAGATTCTGAGTTAAGGAAAATACTAGCCACGTTTGTGCGCCTCCTTTTTTGTTGTTTGTTGTTGTTGTTGTTGCTGTTGCTGCTGCTGAATTAGCCATGTTTGTTCTTATACTTGAAAGAATTAGTATTAGTATAGTCACAATTAATTGAGGAGCCTCTTTAATTGAGTGTGCGTATTATGTGAGTCTCACGTTGGATTGGGCTGGGCTTTATAGATATTTGTGACTAAATTAAGTCATTTTGTAGTATATCAGCATTTTCGTTGAGTTGTTACAATATGTCACTATATGAAACGTTAAACACATATGCTTTATCAAACGCGAACAAGTCTCTCTCTCTCTCACACACACAGACATATATATATATAGAGAGAGAGAGAGCAAACACATAATATAAAAATTAATTTTTATGAATTTAGCACAAAATAAACAACTAATATAATGAATTAAAAGAAGAAGAAGACGAAGAAGAAGAAGATCGCCCTTTAATTAATGTGTGATTTGGGAGAACAACAATAAAAATGATGGGTTGCGTGGACAGAAATGAGTATTTTGAATTATATCAAGGGTTACCCTTCATAATGTTGAAGTCTAGTTCTTTATGTAGACTTGAATTTGGTGGATTGTTAATTTCTCATTCATATATATATTTACATTATATACCTCTGGAATTGCATTTGATTGTGTGTGAATTGTGCTCCTCATTGTTTTGGGTTGTGATTTAGTAATGGTTATTAGTTATATTTATTTTTGGGGGGGAGGGGGGGTGGTATTACACTTCATATGTTTCTAGAGAATATACTATTAGGGACGGTAGTAGATCATATTTAATTAATTACTTTTTTCTTTCAACCTGACCCTACCACAATGGTAATAATTTGAACAAGGAGGACCCAAACTACTCCCTTGCTAAGGCTTTCATTTTCCTTTTTTTATTTTTATTTTATAGAAATTAATTAGAAGTTAACACTACTTTAGACTTTAGGAAAGAGTGGAACATAATTTGGAAGAATTAGTAACTTCTACTAAAAAAAAAGTAGGGTACTTCTTATCAAACTCTAGTTTAGACAATCATGTTTTATATATAAGAAAATATTGATATTTCATTTTTTATTTTTTATTTTTGACTTATGCAGGTCTTGGTACAATTTTTGGAACATTATTTCTAATAACCGTTTCATTGGTTTTATTCAATGTGATAAAGAAGAGAAGTGAAATCAAGCTTAAGAAAAAGTTCTTTAAAAAGAATGGTGGTTTATTGTTACAACAACAATTATCTTCAAATGAAAACAATGTTCAAAATATAACACTATTCAATTCAAAGGAGTTGGAAAAGGCAACAGACCATTTTAGCGAAAACAGAATAGTAGGTAAGGGTGGTCAAGGTACGGTTTTCAAAGGAATGTTAAGTGATGGAAGAATTATTGCAATTAAAAAATGCAACACGGTGCAAGAGGGGAATATCGAACAATTCATTAATGAGATTTTTATTCTTTCAAAAATTAACCATAGAAATGTGGTTAAGCTAATTGGGTGTTGTTTGGAGACAGAAGTTCCTTGATTGGTTTATGAATTCATTCCAAATGGGACACTCTTCCAATATCTCCATGAAGAAAATGAAGAGTTTCCATTAACTTGGGATATGCGTTTAAAGATCTCCATAGAAATTGCAGGAGCTCTTTTCTACTTACACTCAGCAGCTTCCTCACCAATTTATCATAGAGACATGAAGAAAATGAAGAGTTTCCATTAACTTGGGATATGCGTTTAAAGATCTCCATAGAAATTGCAGGAGCTCTTTTCTACTTACACTCAGCAGCTTCCTCACCAATTTATCATAGAGACATAAAGTCCACAAATATACTCTTAGATGAAAAGTACAGAGCAAAAATAGCAGATTTTGGGACATCAAAGTCAATAGCAATTGACCAAACTCATGTCACCACCCAAGTTCATGGAACTTTTGGATACTTGGACCCAGAATACTTCCAAACAAGCCAGTTCACAGAAAAGAGTGATGTGTATAGTTTTGGAGTAGTCCTTGTTGAGCTCCTAACTAGAGAAAAACCTGTTTCTTCAACAAGGTCAGAAGCAGGTAGAAGTTTATCCATATATTTCCTTCATTCAGTGGAGGAGAACCATCTATTTGATATTCTTGATGATCGAGTAAAGAAAGAAGGTGATAAGGAAGAGGTCATCACAGTTGCTAACCTTGCAAAAAGATGTTTGCACTTGAATGGAAGGAAACGTCCTCCAATGAGGGAGGTTGCAATTGAGTTGCAGGGAATTCGAAAAACTTCTGATGGTCAACAAAATTATGAAGAACTTCAATTTTCTAGAAGTGAGGAAATTGAGCATTCAGATGTTAGTTTTACATCAACGGGATCATTTTTTGAAATTGCTTCAACTTCATCATCCACCATTCTACCACTGTTGCCTTTCAAAACAATATGATTTATAAACTTGTTTGTTTTGTAGTAATTTGGTTTCATTCCATGTTGTGAAGTATCAAGGCTTCTCTTAATATATTCAGAACAAAATTTAAGAATTTCTGATGAATATTTGTGTAGCGATGGCTTGAATATATATATATATATATAACTATGAAATGACAATTTTTTTTTTTTAAATTTTTGGCATGCATTGTGAAGGACCCAACAAATTAGGAAAAGTCATTGTCTTCGTAACTTTTTTATTTTCTTAAAATCATTTTAAGCTAGGCTCGTGCGAACGGAGCAACTGAAAAGGTTGATAAGATATTAAAGGCTTGAATTCTAATGTATATATTTCTTTATTAGATCTGACTACTTCAAATTAGAGTGATGCTATAAATCCCGTGAATAATTATCACGCTTTGTAGACAATTCCCAAATATCACGTAACGGTACCAGGCATCATGGAAAGCTCTTCCTATTTTTCAAGAGTATTGGGGCAAGTTTGAGCAATTCAGGGAGCATGAGAATTGCTCGTAGTTTCCCGGCTAGACATGTCTCATCAGTCAAAACTGGCTCAATACCCTCTTTGTGAGCCTGTGTTTGAGTATTTCCCTGACTGCTTGGCCTTCCTCGTTGGGTTCTACTGCAAACCAACAAAGATATGTTGTCGACACGTAGACAAGCTAAATATATTAGCAAAGCACGGGCTTGGGCCTCGGACAATCTGCTTTTGCATTCAGGCTAGTGGAAAGGGAACACAACCTCGCTTGCTTCCCTCACGTATCAATTCTCTTCCTATCATGTGCCACACGGCCCACACCCATCTTAGCTTCCCCATATCTGATAGCATGGACTGCAACAAGTAAATTTATCTCTCTCTCAAGCACTCACACAAATAGGAGGAGAAAAAAAAAAGGATCAAATGAACTAAGACCTCCAAAACTTTTATGTAATTGCAGACTTTAAGTAAGGCTTCCTTGACTCTTTTTTTTCCACAAATTTTGTACATACTGAAACTGTAGTGGAATAGTAGATGGAACCTTCTTTCCATTTTTCTTCTATTTTAACATTTTTTGCACCGAATCATTTAGATGGTGTTTGGTACTATTGTTTAATCAACGGTTTTCAATGTTTAAACAATATTGCACATATTTTTATACATTTTTTCATTCATATGTATCTCTACAAAACAACAACAATGTTATCAGAAATCTTTTACCAAACAGGCCTTTAATGTGCAGCAAATGGACCCCTTCCATCGTTTGATTTATTAATAACTTGGATGGAAAAAAAAAAAGAAAAAAAAAAGAAAAAAGAAAGAGGTGAAATAGATGGACAGTTGAGAGAAGGGATCTATTTACTACAGAATCATGATTTATGTATTGAATTGGGCCCAAAAAAAAAAAAAAAAAAAGTTAAAGGAGTCTTACTACAAAATCATAAAAGTTCAACGATTCTTAGTGTATTTTACCCAAAAATGAATAATAAAAAGCTAAAATAGTAAAGACAAAGAGAGAAGGTGATCCCAATTGACTAATTGTTCTTCTTGCTTTGATGCAGGGTTCATTAAAAAGTTGGACTATGAGGAAGTTGTTCTTAATTGAGTGAGTTTAATGGAGTATTATACGTACAACAACAATTAATAAAGCCTTAATCCCAATAATTTGGGGTTGGCCATAAATCCTAGTGGATTATTATATATATGTATTGTTTCATTAAAAAATACTTCATAAATATTAATAGACTAATTACAAATAATTACAATAAGGAAACTTTTCTGAGTACAAAAATATACTTATATATGAAATTGTTTTTTCTTAGTGGTTCTTCATATATTGGGTCCGTTTGGATTGAGTTTATTTTTACTAAAATTGAAAACACTGTACTAAAATAAATTTTAAATGTGTGAATAGTATCATGTGACCCATTATGAAAAGTAGAATTTGTGGGTCTGTAAATAATGCACGGATGCACTGTTCACCGTGGAATAGTCAACTTTTACGGCTACTGTGCATGAATAGTAGTCGCACTATCTCCTTAAAAGCGTGAAAAAAAAAAAAGGCAACGCGTTAAACGCCGAATCCAAACGGCTTCATTATGTGCTTCACTCCATTAAGTTCTTTGCAAATCAAAAATGCCCTGTAGCTCAACTATCATTTATTAATATTTCAAATGATTAAAAGGTTTAGAGTACAAATTATTTATTCCTTATTGTAACTATGAATAATAATAATAATAATAATGATAATAATAAAAACTAGTTCTCTCCAACAAAGTTGTAGTTTTAGTCTTCAAGTCCTCCTAACTCTGAAAAATATATCATACAACCCTAGTTAATAATAGTTCTCTAATTCTCATTGGTCAAATTGCGAAGGTAGCCTATACACAGGATTTACACAAAAATAATCCCTAGAAGATTCTAATAGCTTCAACAGAAATTCCCGCGCAGATGCTCTGAGTAATAACAAACTGACTCGTGCCCCATAACTGCTCTCTACATGTGCCATAACTGATTTTCATTCCATTTAACCGTTGCCTTGCTACTGAGATGCAACGCACCGTTTGACAGCATTATGAATTCTCAAGTTTGATAAACGCACCGCTTGAGCAAGTGATTACACGTGTTATTGACAGCACGTGTTATCTCTTACGGTGTCGTTTTCCTGATACTCTGTTGCTGGTCTTCTTCCTCAACAAATAGCAGCTTGTTCAATTCTTGGTGCTCTTACTTTGTTTGTCAAGATCAGCAGTTGACATCAGCAAAAGGATGTCAACATTACAAACTTGAAGTTCATTTTCTAAAAGTCATTAAACATTACAAACTTGAAGTTCATTTTCTAACGAATTTGTCTTGAAGATTTCTCATAATAATGGTTTATGGAGTGACTTGATTTTGATTGTGTTAAGTTGCAGGCTATCAAGAGATGTTGAAGGAGATGCTGAATTGTCATATACTGATGTTCCTAACGTGATTTTGTCATATATATATGTCCACATTTCTAATCAGCTCAATCTAAAAGAAAAAACTCAGTTACATCTTACCTATAGTAGTTTTGTTGGGATTCATGACGCATTTGGGAATGCCTTTTTGGATTTGCATATATAAACCCAGCTCTTAGTTTCTTTTAGCTAAAGTTTACTATATGCAGAGGAAAGATATGCCTTATCCACCTATTTCAAATTTTCATGTGATTAATCAAACTAATCATTCTTTTGTTCATTTTTGGTAAAACATCCTTTATTTCTTTTCCATCTTTTGTGTGTGTTTTGTTATTAGTAAGTTAGACATTAAACATTTCTCAAAATAAAATTTAGACATGGAACTAGTGGATTTGAAAATCACGTTATCCTTTCCATCATTTTTCCATGTTTGTGGTCATGTATCAAAGTTTTTTTTTTTCCCTCAAAAAAAAAAAAAAAAAAAAAAAAAAAAACTTTTCTACATGCTTGTTGTCTTTGCCTACAGCTATTTGTGCTAAGAGTGTAGCAACTTACCAAATTCATAATGAGCTTAACCTATTTTATGCTCAAAATAAATATTGAATTTGAAAAGAACATTGATGTTCAAGAGTTTTAGTTGAATTTCTATAACAAACATAAGTGCATTGATCTTTGCAATAGTTTCATCATACCTTGGGACTAAAATATTTATTTATTTATTTTATTTGGTTGAAGTGTGTTATTTACTTTGTAAACCTTTCATTTTAAGAAAGATTTAAAAAAAGAAAGCTCCTTCATGGAAAAGAGGAAAAAAAAGGCCTAATTTTTCTAGACAAGATAATAAGAAACCTTCAAAGTGCTCTGGTAAGTGGTAAGGACTAAGGAGGTCATAATCTCTTTTCTCCCTTTCATAAGTTAGTAAATGCTAATGAGTGTCCTTGAAAGCCCCATAATAATTTGCTTCAGAACATAAAATGGAGAGGATCTGTTCCATTGGGAGAGCTTAAACATAATTAAAAAAAAGGGACAAAACAACATTGGCTAGGATGTCTGTTGCATCAAAATGATCAGATATGGTTATATTTGTTCTTTAATTTTTCTGTGCTTGAAGCCAAGGAGATTTGGCTCAAATGGAACCTCTTCTCCCAATTCCCACCTAAGTGCAAAAGACATCCATTTTGGGGTGGGTTTTGAGTTTGATTCTTAGTACTGTTGATAGAAAGGGAGAATAATTTTATCATAATTTCTTTAGTAAGTAAATCAATGTCTGTGCTGTTAGTTTTTTAGTTCTCTTTTGTTTCCCACTTCTTGGGAGTGATCATTGATTTTGATTGTTGACTTTGTTATAGGTTGCTTTAAAGATCATCTCTAGTGCATGGTCTGGAGTTGAGCCGTTGAGGAAACCACCAAATGGGGTGTTATAGCCTTATAGGTGAAAAACTACACAAGACATGCAATATGCTAATCCCATTAACTAATATATCAAACCTTAATTGAGATAATACATCTAGAAGGTAAAACTGGTTGTCAATGACACCAATATGTTTACAGAACAAATTATGAAAATAACTAATGGGAAGGAAACTTAAACAATGACATTGAGCTTTCAGCCATGGCTTGATAAGATACAGGATAATTTCACTACTTGCATGGCTAGTACGATTGTTGTCCAGTGGTCTGTTCTCAAAAACCACAACAACCGCAAGTTTGGTCTATTCTCAAAGCAATCCTACTAAAGGGAACCGTTCACAAAATGCAGACAACAATTACAAAATAGCATATAACACCAGAGGATACCACAAAATTACCCAAATCAATAACTTCTCATGCTATAAAAGAATATTGCCAATACTATGGCCAAGTTCAACACCATGTATACTCCACACCACTTAGTTGCAACTTGCAATAAAGAAAAAGTGAAAAATGGCAGTGGTGGCCTTGATTTTATTTGAAGGGGTCAACGATGCTAAGAGAGAAAATGTAAAGGCTGTGTGAGTAGTTAATTTGGTTAAATGAGGGAAAAGAAGAATGCAAAGATCATCAAAATATATTCCATCTTTTCTCTTATTTGAGAATTTAATAAGGATGGATTAATGGAATAAAGAACATGCTTATTCCACAAAAACTAGTCCAGTTCACGTTTAGTTTCTGCTACTTCTTTTCTCAAGCTATTAATGTATATGTTAAATCTTAAATGGGTGAATATTGGTATTCACCTCCCAAACACTCGGAAATTTTTTTAGTATTCTGAGAGCATGGTAAAATGGTGCTTCTTTCTTTTATATTTATAGTAGATCCCACCGTAAATGTGAGAGCAGGAAGCACCAATATAATTATTACTCCAAACACTCATATACTTCAAAGGAATTCAGGTAGTAACATTAAGAATTATAACCAATATAATTATTAAAAAAAAAAAAAAAGAGCCAACAATTTTGTAACTCAATTGACACATTTAGTTGTTTTTGGTAAAAATATCATGGGTTCAAATCCACACCCAACTATCAAATCATTAAAAAAAAATGTATATTAAATAATTAATTCATTGGATTTCCATAATATTGATTAGTTAATCATACTTTTAGAAAAATTATTTTTGTGGCCCATAATATTACTAAATTGCCTCTTATTTGTAATCATAATGGAAAGATCCACATCTTTTCCATTTTTTTTCTTATATCTCAAGAGCGTGATTTTTTTTTCCTTGATAATTTAGTAGTTACAATGCAAATTGGGGAATTTAAACATTGGATAACTTTGTAGGAACTATATACCTCCAAGACTATTGGCTCAATGGTGGGTTCCAAATTCTGTCTTTATATTTATGCTTTTTGGTTTCCTTAGAGCATCAGCATTGGGGGGTGTAAAACCCCCCCAGTTGCTAATATAGCAACTGACCATCTAAAAAAAGAGCTTTATCCGAGGATGTGTACTATAATTTTTTTACATTCTATGAACAGTAAGTCCTTATATTTAGAACTTACTGTTCATGAGTTTGTAAACTGAAATACTATATTTTATGCAATTTCTCTCTCTCTCTCTCTCTCTCTCTCTCTCTCTCTCTCTCTCCTTTAGTGTCTCTCACTCTTCGGAACTCTCTTCTCTCTTCTCTTGTAGTGCCTCTCTAAATCTCTCTTCTCTCTGCACTTTGTGGCTATGGTTGTCGTTTGGGTTAGGTGTTTGGATCAGTAATTTGGATTGGATTATGGACATCTTTGGAGATTGGCAAAGTAACAACAGCTATAGCGATGATGATTTGCTGTTTGGCTAATGTTTGTATTAGGATCTTGAAGCATTGCTTTTTGGACTCCATGCATTGGAGTACTACTTCTATTAGTAGCTACAATGATGATAATTGGAGTTTAGGTCTAAGGGTGGTGTTCCTACAATGACAATGATCAGAGTTTGAGGTTTAAGGGTGTGTTCTTTAGATTTTTAGTGGTGGTGGCTAGTTGGTTAGTTCAGTGGTATGGGTGTAGTTGTTTCGGTTTGCGTATGGGTATGTGATTGTTTTGATTTGTTCTAATTTGGGTATGGGTATGTGGTTGTTTCGATTGGGTATGGGTATGTGATTGTTTTGATTTGTTCCAATTTGAGTATGGGTATGTGGTTGTTTTCGATTTGGGTGTGGTGATGTGGTTTTTTTGATGGTTTGTGGTGAATGGTGGAGTGGTGGGTGGTTGATGGGTTTATGGTTTTGGTGGTGTTTGTTGATTAGAGTGGTTGTGGTATGATGGTTGTTGATAATTTCAATGGTTGGCTTAATTTGGGTTTGTCTGGTGAGTGGTGGAGTTGGGTTTGGGTGAGAAAGAGAGAGACAAAGAGCAAGAGAGAGGAGAGATGGAAGAGGAGAAAGATAGATAGTTTTATATTTATATTATTATTTGATGATGGTAGTTTATATTATTTTAATGAGTTGTTTATAAAAATAGAAACTGAGATGTTGAGTGTGTTGTAAAATGAAATGGTAAAATAGATAAAATGGTGTTTGAGGATATAAAATAAATTTTTTTTTTTTTTGGGCATCTCTAGATGTTAGTGCTCTCAATGTTAAGTAGTATTGATCCACAAACTAAAATAATAATAATAATAGACCATTTAAGTTTTTTTTTTGTTACAATTAACTTAATTGAATTTTTTTTACCATCGAGTTATAGATGTAGAATTTGAATCCATTTACTCCAAAAACTTATTAATGTCTTAATATGATGATGAGAACAATTTTTTATTTTATTTTATTTTATTTTTTGCATTGGGTTGCATGGAATTTAAATCAATCCCTCGATCTTAATGTACAAGCTAGTGAATACATAAAGGGAATAGTTAATGAATGCCCTAAAAATATTTGTTAGTGAACCATTTTTTTAAAATAAAAAAAAATTGACAAGTTTTTTAATTTTCTATAAAATTTGTATAAAATTTTTTAAAAATAAATTATTAACAACTATGTTAAGAACACTGTAACTCATAAATAAATAAATAGATAAATAAATGGCACAAAAGAGTGGCTGTACAACCAGCGGTTTAGCTAAGCCAATCAAACAAATTTTTTTTTTTTTTTTAAAACCCAAAATTTTACTTCACTCTACATGTTAGCTTTGTTTGGTTCATCAATGGCGAACCTTCCGATCCTCAAATTTGAGGAGCAAATCGTAGAAACGGTGGACCGGAACCCGGTGGTGGTGATAATCGGAGAGACCGGTTCAGGAAAGAGCACCCAGCCAGAATACCCTTCTCTCAGATTCTGCACCGCAGAGGCTAAACCAAGTCTGGAATCATCGGTGTCACTCAGCCTCGTCGAGTCGCTGCAGTTTCAGTCGCCAGGTTGGGTTTCAGGGTTTTATAGTGTTGTTCATTAAAGTTGCCAATGTAAAATCGTTTATACTCTGTTTGGTTTCTTGGAATGTTGAGGAAATGAAAAGAGATTAGAATTATGAATGTTGCTTTTACCAATATAATTATTATATTAAAAAAAAAAAAAAAAAAAAAAACACCAACAACCTTGAAACTCAATTGATACATTCGGTTGTCTTTCTTGTTCCCTCTCAATTCCTGCTTCCAAATGGAAAAAACCGATAGAATTACTTTCGGGCAAGTACACGGATGAAGAAGAATAAGTTGAAGAAATAAAACCAGAAGACACAAGAAAAATCAGCTAAAACCCAACTGTATGTAGCTGTTTCAGTACTCTAAGAAGCATTCCTCTGCCACTGCAATCCCTGTTTTTCTTCAATTCCTTCGAATATGTAGATGAAATGAACCCATATGGGACACATTGGGATAGAATTTTTTTTTTCTTCTTACTGTACATAGAGATTAAAATAGCGGAAGATTAATAGGATAAAATAATGTGGAAGAAGGTGCATGAGCCTCTATGTACGAAAGAAAACGTTAGAAGAATTGTCATTTTTGTAATTGGATCAGTTGGTCTGATATTTCCATGCCATTAAACAGAAAATTATATACTGTTTTATCAAGGCAACTAAATTTTAATATTCATTATCATTTGAAAGTAATTTACTTCCTTTGAAAAAATAAGGATAGTGCGGATAGAGAAATCTAATGCAAATTTGTGGTTTATATATGCCTTATATTCTGTGATGTATTTTGATTTCTTCAGTATTATGCCTAACCTGGTGTTTCTTCTTGGTCTTTTTAAATGATTTTGACTGCTTGGTGAACAAGTGAAGTGTAGATTTGATTTTTTTCCTAGTATATGGTTTAATCTTCTCAGCTCTTTTTGAAAATCTTGGAAGAATCTAATTGGTTTCATTATGCTCTGTTACTAGTTTGATATCCGTGGTACAGTGCCCTTTCTTCCTGTATATTATTGGCAATTAAAGGAAAAGAAAAAGGGCATTTTAGGTGCTGTTTGGTTCCTTTTCAATTTTCATTTTCTGTACTCATTTACTCTTCCCAAATCCTATATT
This sequence comes from Quercus rubra, assembly GCA_035136125.1. Lineage (NCBI taxonomy): Eukaryota > Viridiplantae > Streptophyta > Magnoliopsida > Fagales > Fagaceae > Quercus > Quercus rubra. Next base: position 5,015 of record JAXUIC010000393.1, on the reverse strand, counting down.
CATTTTTTGTTATTTTTGTTGGGCACCGATTTTTTTTTTTTTTTTTCTCAAATCCTTCTATTTTCTGACAAAACCAACAGTCACCTATCACCCACTAGAAATGGTACATCTCCTTTGTCAAATCCAGCCACAAACCCTCATCTTCATAATCCAGAAGTTTGACGCATGACTTGCTAATGGTCAACATTACAAACTTGGAAGTTCATTATCTGTCTAGAAGGTTTCTCATAATAATGGTTTACGGAGTGATACTTGATTTTGACTGGCTATCAGGAGATGTTGAAGTTGATGCTCAAGTGTCATACTGATGTTCTTGACATCTGGAACCTTCTAAGCGTGTCCCCATTTCAAAGAAAGCTCAATCTAAAAGAATGAACTCTGCTTCATCTTACCTATAGAAGCACATCCAGTTTTTACGTAGGACTTTGTTGTAGAAGTAATCAATTTGAAAATCCAAGTGGTAGTTCCAAACATGATTGCTCTTATGTTGTGAAATAGGAGTTCTTTAGCCTTGGAAGTAGTTCTGATGAAGTTTAGCAGTATTGTTCTGGGGATTGCTTGTAGCAGTTTTGTTGGGATTGATGATGCATCAACGAAAGCCTTTTTGGATTTGCATATGTTAAGTCAGCTCTTAGTTTTTTTTAGCTGAAGTTTACTACTCTATGCAGAGGAAAGATATGCCTTCACTACCTATTTCAAATTTTAATGTCTTTTCCATCTGTTATGTGTGTTTTGTTACTAGTAAGTTAGAAATGAAATATTTCTTAAAAAGCAAAAAAAAAAAAAAAAAAAAAAAAAAAAAAAAGAGACATAAAACCAATGGATTTTGAAAATCATGTAATCATTTCCTTCCTTTTTCCATGTTTGTGGTCATGTAGCAAAGTCAGCTACAACCTTGTGCCTTGGCCTATTGCTTTTTGTGCTATGTACGCAGCAACTTACCGAATTCATAATCAGCGTAACCTATTTTATGCTCAAAATAAATGTTGAATTGAAAAGAATATTGATGTTTTAAAGTTTTAACAAGTGAATATCTATTAGAAATATAAGTGTATTGATCTTTGCAATAGTTTCATCATACCTTGGGAATAAAATGTTTGTTTGTTTGTTTTGTTTTGTTTTGTGTGTGTTGTTTACATTGCAAACCTTTTATTTTAAGAAAGAAAGCTCTTTCATGAAAAAGAGGAAATAGAAAGGCCTAATTTTTCTACACGGGATAATGAAAAATCTTCAAATTGCTCTAGTAAGGAGTTCATAATCTCTTTGCTCCTTTTAGTAAGTTAGTAAATTCTGTAGGAGAATATAAGTGCCCCTGAAAAAACCCATAATAATTTGCTTGAGTACATAAAATGGAGAGGATCCGTTCCATTGGGAAGAGTTTAAACATAATTTTAAAATAATAATAATAATAATAGGACAAAACAAAATTGGCTAGGATCTCTGTTGAATAAAAATGATCAGATATGGTTCTATTAGTTCTTTAAACTTTTGTGCTGGAAGCCAAGGAGATTTGGGTCAAATGGAACCTCTTCTCCCAAGTCCCACCTGTGTGCAAAAGAGGTAGGCCCTTGCTTATTTTTTGAAGGTGCAAAACACATCCATTTTGTGGTAGATGTTGAGTTTGATTCTTACTGTTGATAGAAAGGGACAATGCAAACTTTAATTTTATCATAATTTCTTTAGTAAGTAAATCAATGTCTATGATGTTAGTTTTTTACTTCCCTTTTTTCCCACCTCTTGGGAGTGATCATTGATTTCGATTGTTGACTTTGTTATACTTATAGGTTGCTTTAAAGATCATCTCTAGCGCACGGTCTGGAGTTGAGGAAACCACCAAATGGGGTGTTATAGCCATATAGGTGAAAAACTACACACGACATGCAATATGCTAGTCCCATTAACTAATATTTCAAACCTTAATTGAGATAACATATCTTGAAGGTAAGACTGGTTGTCATTAGATTCTCTAGATGGGGCACCAATATGTTAACTGACCAAATTATGAAATAACTAATGGGGAAGTAAACTTCAACAATAACATTGAGCTTGAACCATGGCTTGATAAGATACAGGAGAATTTCTCTATTCCATGGCTAGTACGATTTTTGTCCATTGGTCTATACTCAAAAACCAAGACCACCAAAGGTTTTGGTCTGTTCTCAAAGCAAACCCACCAAAGGGAACCATTCACAGCTGTTACTAAGTAGCATATAACACCAGAGGATACCGCAAAATTACGCAAATAAATACCATTTCATACTATAAAAAAGAATATAGCCAATACTATGGCCAAGTTCAACACCATGTATACACACGACACCGCTTAGTACTTGCAAGACAATCCCTAACTCCTACCTTCACTCAAGTAATTAATTCAGAACGTAAACAACGAGAAGAATAAATGACACAAATCCTAGATACTAGCACCAATCATTTCATATACCATTAGAAAAACCACTCGTGCAACATGTATGCTGGGATAAAGTCACTAATTCTGAGTGGTATTTGCTTGAACGAGGCCATCTCTAATCTGTGAAGCAATGTCGTTCACAGCTCCTGGTTTTTGTGCGACGAAAACAGAGTTGTACTCTGACAATGTGCCAATTTCTTTCATTGTGACGAAATATTGAGTCACCTGAACCATGTCCATGATATCCTTTGACGTACAGTCCCAAGTAAACTCACACAGAAAGAAAGCACACTGTCCCTCAGCCCAACTACAATGGCCTGACACTGGCATGCTTACCAAGCCCAGCCAGATATTTAGATTCAGCATCTCCCTTGGCATGTTTTATTTGCAGGATTTTTTTCTGCTTCAGCCTCTTCTCGTTAGCCACCACCTTCATTCTTGCAGCTGTTCATCATATGTAAAAGGTCAATGACGGGTTAATTAGTATTCAGGGAAAAAGAAGCCTAACTTACCCACAGAGAGAGTCAAGAAAGAATGTTCAATTCAAAATGTCACTTACTGGCATTTATCTTGCTCACAGCCCTCTTCACATATTCATCAGGTTTAGTAGTCCACAACGAGCGTTTGACAATATTAAAGTCACGAGCTGACATTAAAAATTCAAAGATATTAAAAAGAAACAGATTTACCCTGTAACTTGACTAATACTAAACCAGATTAGCAGACAGAGAATACCTTTTTGTGTTCCTCTTCCACAGCTTTCGCGATCTAATTCTTTTGTTCAAAAACAGAATCCAGCACCAACTTAGGAACACTTGCTCTATTAACTAGAAGAATGGGGTTATAAGCCCTGTTAGTCTCTCCAAACGATATACAAATAGGTAAAATTGTCCAATTGGAAATTATGACATAACAAGTATATGCATTGATATGACTAAAAACTTTCCCCAACCTCAAAGACATTATTCTGCGCACAAAATTTCATAACTACTACAAGAACTTTTTTTTTTTCTCTTTTCTGTCACTACCCACCATTTGTCCTCATTATTCACATTGGATACATTACCTCCACAGTCCTCTCCACATGAACATTATTGTTAATATAGTCACTTTTGCAAAGCATATCATATACATAGTTAATCACAATGCTTTAAGCAAATCATAAAGAACATTAAAAAATTAAACAATTATCCTATATAGTTGTTTCACTAAGAATAGAAATTTCAATTGTTTTAACATAAACTTCAAAAATCAACGTCAAGCTAGAGAAGAAGTCCATACTTCACAACATAAACTTCAAAATTCAATATCAAGTTAGAAAAGCCCAGCGTTCTCAGAATTTATTTATTTTCCTAACAAATACGAACCCATGGGACCTTAAGTAATAGTAAAAGCATGACTCTTTTAATTTCATTATTAAGACTAACATAGTGACTTTCAACTTCAAGGTCCAGTTACACATCCATACCATCAAAGACATAGGATTGGATCTGTGCTCTGGTGTTGCTGAGTTTGTAGAAAGCATCAGCAGCTTTGTCTGACAATGCCTAGTATTGAATAGAAGTAACAACAGTAACAAACACATTATCCTGAAAAAATATATAATATATAGATCAGAAAGCCACTGAAGGATCATGTCTTTAAGCATATAAAATAGTTTAAAACAAAATGATAGTGCTTAGCTTAAAATATTCGTGCTTTACTGCTTTTAACTCAAAAAATCAGAATTAAAAAGTTCCTAGATCAATTCGGGAATCACTCATGATTTGAAAACAATTAAGCAAAACACATCTTCAGACAAACATTTCTTGCAAAATCTGTATGATACTAATTCTTTCCAATCAGTTTTGGGTTTCCTTGCTTCAAACCCAGAAAAGAAAGAAACGACATTTATACAGTCAAATTGATTGTTTTACTCTATCTGATTGCTACAGAACAGAACATTATTGTAAATTGCAAATTTAAATGTTACCTTTGTCTTCCCAATAATTTCCAAAGTATAAGATTCTTTTTTTCACACTATTACTAATTCAAAAAAAATTAAATCCATCTAAGACCCAATGATACTATGTGCATCATACAAAACAATAGTTTACAAGCATGTTCCAGCTAAATTCCTAAGACGAAAAAGAAATGAGAAATTAAGGCAAAAAATAAATGCTACAAACCTTTTGTCTTTGTTTCACATCAAACATCCAGCTGCTGCCCACGCAATGAAAGGTGGCCAGCTAACTGCTGTCCCAAAATCCAAGGCAAACAATGGCATCCGGGCTCAAGCACATCATCAAACTTCCCAGGGTCCTCAACAAACAAGGGTCCTTCGTAAGAAAGAGGGGGTAAAAAAAAAAAAAAGCCTAATTGAACTAAAGTATTTGGCCCTCAAAAAAAAAAAAAAAAAAAAAAAAAAAAACCTGGAGTATTGGCAGTAGCTGGTATGAGTTTCCCTTTAAAAGCCCCTCATAATAAATTATTTAGAAAAAAAAAAAATCCTCGCATAATAATTAAATTCAATCTAAAGAATAATGACTGCATTCCAAACCATGCTTCTTTTTACCATACGAGCGCCTCTATTCTTGACACAATATTTGTCGCTCAATTTTAAAGG
>JAXUIC010000392.1:0-39736 GCA_035136125.1 Quercus rubra | reverse complement strand
GTAGAGATTCAAGCAGTGTGGATAACTGAGGTGACCAACAAAAATAAATATAGAAACATAACTTTCTGTAATAAGTTCCTCCCTAAGAAGCACAGACAAAAAATTAATATGGACGCAAGCAATTCTTGGAAAAAAACGACACAACCAGTGGGGATATGAAAATTAATAGATTAATACAAATTTTAGGTATATCTTATTTATTTTGGCATATACTATCAAAATCTTTAGAAACATACCTAAGATCAAAGGAATTATTTTCAAATAAAAGAAAAATGTTTTTCTCCCAACACAATGAGGACATACATACAGGAGTGTCCCTAGCATGTCCAGACATGGAGATCTCAGGGGTTTTAGAAGTGCCCATCTCATATGAACAAAAGATGTCTAGCTAGAGAAGAACATATTAGAAGCAACATCATCTTTAGACTGTTAATAGTTACTTGGTAATGAAATGCTTATCCGACAACAACAACAACAAAGAAAGGCATATGTTTTCCCAAATCAAATCCAAAGAAGAAATTACAGACTGGGTCACCAATTCCAAATTTCCACATCTATGAAGACCATCTATGCATTGATGTTAACTCTCAACACAAGCAATTGAACCTCCACGACTACACAACACATTCCCACCAAGCTCAAATCAAGAAACAAATTAACTCATCCAAGCCAAGACCAATACCCCCTTCAGCACCAGAATAATAGATGATTCAACTGAACTGGCAACAAATACAAAACTAATACTCTACTCTTCATAGTAATTACTAAATTTTTAGTGTCAGCAAAAACCCATGTCACAAATGGAAAATCAAGAATAATGTGCCTAGAATTAGCTTATTTCCCTCTTACATAACTAAAAAAAAATCAACAATTAACCCAAAAAAAAAAAAAAATTCTTGCACCATTGTCAATAAATCTCTAAAAAAATTCAAACCCATTAAATATTAGAGCTAAAAATAAAGAAATTAATTGAAAAAAATCCCATTTTTCAAAAATTACATTCACCAATCAATCGTTGTTAATCACAGCAAAAACTAAGTAAATATATGTATATGAACAGAGAGAGAAGTAGAGAACTGACCCTCAACGAAACCAAACCATTTGAGTTGGATATACTGAGGACTTTAATATAATTTTGACAAAGAAATAAGCAAAAATTAAGCACCTGAATTGGGATTTGACAAAGAGAGAAAGAGAAGAAGAAGAGGAAGAAGAAGTGAAATAGGTTGGATGGATGATGCTTTAACGGCAGACGCCATTGGCCGTACAGGGAGAATTCGGGATTCCCATCCTCTCCGTCAGTTTTCTCTCCGTTACCGTCCATTGCCACATGCTCTGCCACGTGAGTGTGATTCACTAGAACCGCAACTTGAAACTTTTTATTATTTTTAGACAGTTCAACTTTCAACTGATGGTTTTTATTATTAGAGGAGGACTTCAATTGGTTTTTTTTTATAGTCAGAAATTAAACTTTAGGATTTTTTATTCAATAACAAAAAAATTTTGACGGTAGAACTATCTAAAACTCACAACTTGAACCTTGCAAAGTGGCTTGATGCATTTGAGGGCCTAAGGCGAAAATTGATTATCTTGTTTAAAATGCAAAATTACTACTAATTAACATGAACTACGTATAATTTTTTCTTTTTTTAAAAATTTTATAGACTGAAAAAATTTGACAAAATTTTTCATACTTATTGACATGGTAGATTAATAATAGTAAATAAAAGAGTGATGTTAGTAATAGACTTAGATGAAAATTAGTAAAAGTTTGCTAACTATACTCTTTTTTTTTTTTTTTAAATGTAACATTCACAATATTTTTTTACAACAAATCCTAGGTTTTAAGTTTTTTTTTTTTTTTTTTTCTATTTGAAAATATCAATATAATTATATTTTTGCCATCAATAATAGGAACCTGGTATTTAGTATAGTTGTAAAAGTGTTGTGAAAAATATTATGAACATTACATTTTTCTCTATTTTTTATTTGTTTTTCCATCCGGTAAAAAAATATTACTTTATTTATTGATTATAAATAACCCTATTGGTTAAAATTTGGAGGCCTTTTTTTAACTTGGGGCCTCACACAACCGCATCTCTTGCTCCACCATTTAGCCGGCCTTGGAACCTTGTTTGGCAAAAAAAAAAACCAATGTTGTGAAAAGCACTAATAAACGATTCCAATTACAAAGTCTCGATTGGTTGCTACTTCTTGATCTTTTTAAGCGAATGATCCTAGGTTTTAATCTCCCCTCTATCATATGTTGAATTAAAAATGTATTAAAATAAGAGATTTGGATTTTAAGTTGATATTTACTTTAATTATGAGGAAATTGTCATATGACCTAATTCTTGAAACATATTTGTTAGTAAACAAGTTTTCAAAACTTAGTAGCAAACTAGCATTTCGAGCCTTAAAGGCTCGAGTTTAGTGGTAGAACTCTAGTCTTAGACTCAAGTTCCATAAAGCAAAACCAAGAGAGCAGAACAGAACCTCAATTTTGAAGAAGAAAGACAATGGAACTTTGTTTTGGAGAAGAAGAAGAAGATGATGCTGGAGAAAGAAGAAGACATTGGGAGTTCTCTAAATTCGATTTGAGTAGTAGTATTGAAGATTTGGAGAAGAAGTTAGAGGAGAAGATCCAATCAAGTATTTGTTCTTATGTGGTATTTTATGATTTTTGGGTTTGGGTGTAGGTGTTTGAGAAATGGGATTTTGGGGTATGAGAAAGAAGGATGAGAAGGAAGAACATGGGTATGAGAGTGAAGAACAGCTTTGGCTAAAGAACAAGAAAGTAATTCTAGTCTCTTAGGCTCAAATTGTTATAGTGAACTCGAGTCTAAAAGACTCGAGATGCTAGTTTACTAATATGTTTTGAAAACCTGCTAACTAACGAAATTATTCTTAAAATTGTGTTAAATGACAAATTTCCTCTAATGAAATTATAATCATTGTGAAAAGTTTGTGAAAATTTTGTATTCATGATATTATATTATTGCTAATAAACTAGTCTCATGCTTGCGCTTAACTCTCTCTTTTATTTTTATTTTTTATATTCCATTGTGTAATAGTTTTTAAAGAAAATTGTTATATCTATAATATTTTTACAACAATTTTATAATAAATTTTAATTGGCAAGTTGTTATTGGTTCTAATATAGTTTGACCATTGACATTTCTCCTTTACCCATGAGTAAAAACTTATCATTCTCCTCTCTTTTTTTAATCAAAATAAATAATTGTGTGAATGAAAAGAGTTTGTAAATTTAGTATGAGAAATGATATGTCTACTACATTTCTACAACATTTTTATAACAAATCTTAAGTGGCAAGTTATTACTAGTTGTTATTGTTGGGGCAAAAAAGTAATCTTAGTGTTAGTTTCAAATTTGAACCAATAACAACTAATCACCTGTAATTTGTTGTAAAAATATTATGGACGTAGCATCTCATTTAGTATATATAGCTGAGTAAAATGTGGGGCATACAATTTGAAATATTTAAGATTTGTTTTTAATTTCACTATTTCATCCTTTCTTATTTTATTCCTTATTGTCTTTTACCATTTGCCAAAATAATTTTTATCCTTAATTTGTGTGGGGTGGAAATCAATATTATTATCATTATTATTTTGGAGAAACCAGGTGGAAATCAACTTGAACTAACAAATAAAGGGATAAAATATTATTTTAGTCTCTAAATTTTATCAAAAGTTTTTTCCCCCCTAAACTTAAAAAAATAAAATAAAATAAAACTTTTTTTACCTTTAAACTTGGTAATTCCCTAAATTCCAAACACATAACTCAATATAGCACAATCTTTGAATTGCAGTAACTCACTCTAGATTGAAAAGAAGAAGTTCCAAAATATAATCCTTTATGATTAAAACCAGTATGGTCCCTCTAACACAATAGGTGAATATATTTGTAGTTTATGACAGCTAGATGGTTCGAACAGCGAATATTTATGAAGTTAATAGGTGTTTTAAGGGGAACTTATTGTGGTAATTTTGTGGTTTGGATGTGGGCATAGAGGCAAAGATTTGGTACAAGCAACAATGGTGGTGGTATTCTAGGTTTTTTTTTTTTTTTTTTTTTTTTTTTTTTTTGAGAAAAAGTTTAACTACAAAATTAGTTATAACCTAAAGTTATAACCTTACTTAATATCTTTTATTGGAGGTGAATTTTGACAAATCCAACACTGAATTACATCTTCTTCTTATATCCTCAATACTTGCAAAATTTCTAGAAAATTAAATATCAATAGCTATGTTATCAATAAATTGTTTTAATTACAAAGTTTTTGTAGTTTAAAATTACGCATAAAACATAAGCTTATAGATCATATAGTGAATAATATTTGATTGACACAAAATTTGATATTTGTATTAAGGGCGTAAAAAACAAGCAATTCAACAGTTAGATTTTCAAAATATGTAGTAATTTTTTTATTGAGTAAAATTTTGTCCCTTTTTTTTAGTGGGTCCAATAAGAAACATAAATTATACAAAAGTTAAAACAAAAGAAAATTTGAATATATCGACATTACGAAAAAGAAAAGCAAATAAATGAAGTTTTACGATTGCCTTTTATGAGGTTTTATATTTTGAAATCATTGCATGATAAATTTATTAGCAAATCCTATGAGCTACGTTCTTTTAAATTTGGTAAGATCTAAATGGTTTTTTTTTTTTTTTTTTTTTTGAGGTTTAAGATCAACAAATTTCTACTTTTGTTGTTAGGCTTACTAAAATTTTTTAATTTTTTATTTTCCAGATTTTAGATCAAATTGTTGTTGGGCCTTTTTGTATGTGTATGTTTAAAAAGGTCAAGATGTTATTAAAAGGATCATATTCAAACTTATTTCAGCTAGGTTAAAAATAAATAAAAAAATCAACTCTACCTTAGCAAAAGATCAAGATCCAATGTCTCTTCTTCACAAGAGACCCACTCTACCAATGTCACAAGTATCTTCACACCTAAGCCAAGAAAGGACCTCCCTTAGGTTGTTTAATCGAGAACTTCTAGTTCTCTCAATATGGCTAGATTGTCTTTCCTAGTGAGGTGATTTAACCACACACTGGGGTCAAAGTTAGGAAATGAGAGCGTAACAAATGACCGATCGGTAAAAAGGTTTGGCGAGGAGGTAGACCAAAAAGCAGGGTGTCAAACCTAGCTCATACCAAGAGAAAGATTCCAAACAAGTACAAAGAAGACAGTGAAAGAAGTGTATTTCAAACTAGCATGCGCAAAGCAAAGAGCAAAAAATGTGCTTTGTACCTCATATTATATATATATATATATATTACCAATTTAAGGGGTTCATTTTAACCCCTTGGACTAAATATGTTTTTAATAAAAGAAAAAAAAAAATTAAACATTTTTCAAAGTTGCTATCTTGCTAATATGAATGAAGTTTAAAGGAACTTTTTTTTTTTTTGATATAGAAGTTTTTAGGAACTTAATGTTGTTTTTAAGCTTGCATGTAATATTTAAGGGATTGTAGTTAGACTTATTTGGAAGGTCTACATTAACAATAAAGACGACTTCAGGTACCAAAGTATTAGAATTAAAGACCAGATGGGTAGTAACCCCAAAACTAAAAGAGCCAAAATATGTGGGTTCCAGTTAGCTCAACTGGTAAAGTCCCTGATGGTTGTATAAGAGATCTGAGGTTCAATCTCCGCCTACACCAAAAACTGATTGGTGTCTTGGTCTGATGATAAAGAGCTATTATCAAGAGTGGACGCCATAGGTTGAAACACTCTCTCAAAAAAAAGAGCCAAAATATAATTTACCATTATTATTATTTACTTCATAGTCTCTATATTTTTTTTTCAAGCAAAAGTTCCTGAAAACCACTCATGCTTAAATTAAAAAGTGCTATTCTCACATTTAAATAATCGATAGTTTATTTATATGTGACTTAAGGGTTTTATCTAGAGATAGCTTGGAATATCCTACCAACGAAACAAGTGTTCATCTCTTTACCTATTGTCGATTACTCTGTTAGCACAAATTGTTTGGTCTATGATTTAGCGGACAATGACCACTTAGGATATCATCTCTTAATATTCAAAGCTCAAGTAAGTGAGTTAAAATTATGTTGAATACATACAAAGCTTTTCTATCCAACAAGCAGTGGAATCAAACTTTGTACTATATGCTGCTACATGTTATGTATTGATTTGAATAGGTAATAATATGAGCCAAGGGCTGGAGCCTTTAGATCCAACATTGTTAGCTAAAAACATCAACTTTTATTATAACAAACAATAGGCATGAGAAACCGCATTGGTGAATAAGTTAAGGCAACTAGGCAAGAGTGCTCCTCACTAATATTACTTTATCTTCTGCTAATAAAAGAGTGTTCCTTACTAATATTACTTTATCTTCTACTAATAACAACTTTTCACCTTGTAGTTATGAAATATTTTTACACATAACGTGTATGTGTGCTCCAATATTTTGACATGAGTGGTGGTTGTGTAATCATATATGAAAACGAGAGTTCAACTAAGACAACCAAGTATTGGCGTGCATGCATTTTTAGTGTCTGTATCATCGCATGTACCAACACTTGGTTTCAGCACGTAAGCAAACTATATTTAGTGTGTGAAAAACTGTCTATTATTTTCTTAGAATTTTATTTTCTTACCTATCTACTAATACCAACAGGAGATTATTATTATTATTATTATTATTTAAAAAAAGCAAAAGGGAATAAGGAAAATTGAATGCCTTTGCAACTAATAGTCTAATACACTTAAGTCTAGTTAATATAACTTTTGAACAAGCTTACCGGTATCACTCTAGAGTCTAAATAAGAGTCATAAAGATCTTAAGGTATAGTTAGTTAAGTTGTTCATCTTGTCTTTCTCAAAAAAAATAAAATAAAAATAAAAGTCTAAGATAGAGCAAAGGTCAAATATAGGAACAGATACATCATAATAATAAGATATCAACACGATTAATCTATAATAAATTTGAAAAAACCATAAAAAAATGTTGTAAGAAACACTCATTCAAAAAATGATAGAAAAATGAAATAGTACTAGTTAAGAAATAATAAAAATGAAATACTGTGAAATTAGTATTAATTACTAACGTCATATACATGCTCAAGATAAGCGAAGGTCAAATTAGGAACAAATACATTAGAATTGATATTAACATGATTAATCTAATAATTTGAAAAAATCAATAAAAAAATGTTGCATGTAAATCATTCAGAAAATGACCCAAAGAATGAAATAGCACTAATAAAGAAATGATAAAAATGAAATACTGTGAAATTAATGTTTTTTACTTTCTATTAAAAAAAAGTTAATCTAGATTGGAGAAGCTCCATCTCTTGCCCAACTATGTCTTAGATGTTGCTCTTCTAGATATTCGCCTTCTTTGAAATGCAGCAAATGACATAATTATCCTGCAATAACAATAACAATAAAAACATTTAGGGAGACGTTTAAACCATATTGAACATTTTGCATTGTGTATTTTTTTTTTTTAATTATTAAACATGAAAATTAGGAAATCAGCAAAAGATCCATGGGTGTTTATTCCATAATAAATAAAATCAAATAACTTTGGACAATATACAACATTAAGCAATTCAGCATCATGAAGAAAAAGAAAAAAAAAAGGGTCACCATAATTGTAGCCAAATAAAATGGGAGAGAATAAGCATTTAAAGTCGGACTCGATCATAGAATCAATTATGTATAGAACTTGTTTATCAAAAAAGTTATGTATAGAACTTATGTATCAAAAAAAAAAAAAAAAAAAAAAAAAAACTTATGTATTAACACCCAATTCGTAGAATATGTTAAAGTTCACCCTTATATATCCTCAGGTGCATCCTTTGCTAGACATTCTAATCAGAAACTTGCATCAAAAGAAGTCATCAATGTTCTCTCACACGCACGTGCGCATCCATAAATCTCACCCAATAACTTAATTTGAGCAATATATACATGCAACAATATAAAGCAAGCATAGCATTAGCATTGGGGAATGCTAATGCCAAATGTAAGGGATATTTGGCATTTCAAGCCGCAAAATGTATTGCATCAGGAAATGCTATTGCTAATTATTGCAATTTTTTTTGCAAAAGTGCCAGAATGCAATTCTATCTTTAGAATTGCACTGTAGCACAATTCTAAAAAAAAAAAACTAATATTTTATTGTGTGTGTCCCTCTCTATCCGTCTCTCAATCTCTGATTCTCTCTCTTTTCAGTCCTCACTCACTCCCTCTCTTCAGACTCAAAACTCCATAGTCACCAAAACTCCAAATCAATGTGGTGGAGTGGAGATCGGTGTTTGGAGTTTGGTGTAGAGATCAGTGTTTAGGTGTGGTGTGGAGATCGGTATTGGGTTGTGGGTTTGCCGTGGGTTGTGTGGGTTCAGATCAGCATGGGTGATCGGTGTTGGGTTGTGGAGATTTGCAGGTGGCTTTTTTTTTGGGTGATCAGTGTGGTGTTTGGGTGATCAGTGATTGGTGTTTGATGGTCTAGGTTTTTGTTTTTTTTTTTTTTTGGAGTTGATGGTAGATTATGGGTTGCTACTTGTTGGTGGTAGTGGTGGTGTCAGGTGTGTGTAGTGCAGCGGTGGTGGGCATGTGGTGATGGTGTTTTCTGTAAAATTTGTGGTTGTTGAATAGAAAGAACGAGAAAGAAAGAATAAATGAAAGTGATTGGAAGAAATATTATTTTGTTGTGTAGATATATTATTTTAATTAGTAGAATAGGAAAATAAAAGTTTGGAATGCTATAAGTATTGTAAAATGGTATGGTATAATAATAAAGTGACTTTTTGGAATGATAAAATATAATAGAATTGGAATTGTGGTATGGTGATGCTAAAAGAACCAAAACTGAGTCACCAGCATCCGTAGTAGCTGGTGCAAAAATTATGCCATTTTGCTACACCAAATGTCTGCTTTATTATTTTACCACGTCATTTTACAACATTTCATTTATCAGATGTTTTATAATTCAATTCTATACATTAAAATAATATTTACTACACATTAAAATACATTATTTTGGTTTACCATATCTGTTCGTATCGTTGCAAATTTGCAACGGTACAGACACAAAATGGTATACATGCCAAATATATGCAACATCTGCTAGGAAGCTATTTTTTGTGTTTAGTATGGGATATGTGCCAAATATTTGGCATTCGGTATATATCCTGTATCTACTGTGGGTGCTTTTTACAGTAACCAAATAAAATGGTAACTAAACATTGTTTTCAACAGTCCGGCCAAGTTCACAAATTCGATCACTATGACCAAAATTAAGAGCCTGAAGGCTGAATGGTAGGCCAATTCGATCACTGGAAACTCATAATTCAGTGATGAAAAAACGTGGGATCCATACAATTTTTTTTTTTGTATGGTTTGGTTTCCTAATCTTGTATTCATCCCTCAAACTCGGTCTCTGAGATGCATAATTCAGTGACAGGTTTGTAAAATTTTTGACCTCTGTGGAGCCCACAGCTTCCGTATGGTCACGTCAGCGGGCTTCAGACCATTTCTCTTTCTCAGTTCCCTCAAAATATTTCAGCCAAAATTTTCCCCCTTTTCTCACTTCCCTCTCACATTTCATTACTCCATCAAATCGAAGCACGAAGTGGGTTTGAAGTCATTTCTCTGCAACTGGGTCTGAACTGAAGTGGGTTTGAAATCCAAAACCTCTAGAATCCACCGACGATGCCGATGATGCTCAGCCGACATTTGTTTGTGGCACGAACATAAGCTACGTGTTTGATTATGATCCTGACTTGTACACCAAGATGGTTAGGTACCCACTTGAAGTGCTGGCGATTTTCGACATTGTTTTGATGAACATGGTGGGACGAATTAACCCCTTGTTTGAAAACCACATTCAAACTCGGATTTTCAATCTCAGGAGCTCCACTTCAGTGAGAAATCTTAACCCATCTATTTAGTTTCTCCTTTTGCTTCTTAAACAATTTTTTAAACCCATAGTTGACTTTTGGGATATTTGTACTGATTTGGGTTGTGTTTTGATTAGATGTTGAAGTTACTACCCAGATCCTGTTGTTATAAATATAGGTAATTTCATTTGGGTTGTTGTGATGATTATTGGTTTAATTTGTGTCATAGTAATTGTTTTTGTTGAAATGAATGTATTTAGTAGTTGTTGACTAGTGAGTTTTGTCAGGGCAAATAAACTGAACCCAAGATATGCTTGAAGGAAGAGTGTCAAGCTAGGGACTCCATGACACTGGTTCACAACTGATGCAGGTAATTCATAGCTTGTAGACTGTAAGAATATTGTAATATTGTAATCCATTATATATAGGAGATTGATGTTGGGTTTAATATATTTTAGATTCAGCATGGTATGAGGTGTTTTTTTGTGATTGGCAGTTTACAATTTGGTTGAGTCATACAATTGGCACTAGTGGGTCTTGGTCAATCTCGAATGGTAGGGTGAGTTATTTGAGGGTGGGTCATAGTTTTGGATTAGATGGATCTTCAGGTTAGTGGCTTGTAAATTATAAGGCCAGGGTTTACAAATCTATTTGGGATCGGGTTGGTTAATTCATGAAATTGGCATATTGGTCTTAATAATGGTGGAGCTTTGCTCAAAGTGCATAAACATGACACTGGGTGCAAACTATACCAGTTACCACTGAGGTCTGAGGGTTTGGTGAAGTAAGAACTCTTGTCTTGGGAGTTTATTTGAAGTCCTATTCACATGCTATTTTTTATTATTATTATTGAAGGATCATATCATATTACGTTCTCCAAATAAATAAATAAAAAGCATTTATAAGTTACTGTTCTGCATCACAAAATGTATTGTAGGATGGGGAGAACCTTGGTAAGAGTATCATTTTATTTTCTATATTTCACTCAGAAAAGAGTATTATGTTATTTTAATTTGAACTGTCTTTCCCATGCATTAAATATTAATTAGAACTCCATCTAATGTCCTGTACACTCTCATCTTCTCTGCAGGTTGTTGTTTTGGTTTATAATCCCTTAGGATTTGAGAAAGTAATACGAATTCTTGTGAGTGCTTCTATTCTTTGTCTTCCTTGTGTAATTGATTTTTTTTTTTACTTAATATATTTTTTGTCAATGCTTCGTACCCTGCACTTATTATATATATACCATGTTCCAAAATAATTTTATTATCATATTGTTTAGATTTTGCTTTATCCTTTGTTTATCTAATTGTAATTATATACATGCAAGTTGCTTTTCTTTGAACTTAGTGATTGTTTATTCATTTTGATTTCTGGACCTTACTAATCCTAGTCCCTGCCATTTAGAGCACCCTGAATATTGAATGGCATTGCTTTTAATAAGTTTGCACATGTTATTGATTCTTACTTAGGCACATTTGCACATTACTAACATTACTTTATCATCTATCTTAACAACTTATTTTGTGAAAATTTTTGGCTTTGGATTTTATTGTAAACATAAGTAATGGTAGCATCATCATGCACTCAAATTATGGTTCTTTATTTCTTTTAGAGATAATTTCTAAAAACTCAAAAAAAAAAAAAAAGGTTTATGGTTCTTTCTTTTTTGTGCACAAAAAAAAAAAAAAAAAAAAAAACCCATAAACTATGGGATTATTTTTGTACTTTACATCCCATAAAATGAAATATGAAAACTTGTAATGATCACCACCCCTTTCGCTTCCAATGGTTTATTATAATGATGTACATGTGCACCACAATATTGACGTTGGAAGAAAGATGATAGAAAAGAGTCAGTGGTGGTGTGGCTAGGTTTTGTGGTTCGGTGGTGGTGTGCTGTGTTGGTGGTGATTTGTGTGGTGGTTTTTGGCTGATTTGGATTTTTGGCAGTGGTTGTGGGTGGTTGTTCTTGGTTGGCAGTGGTTGTGGATTGTGTCATTGATTGGTTTGTGGTGTTTTCTTTGATAGTGGGATGCATTATTTTATTGTAGTAGATATATTATTTTATTGTGATGTTTATATTATTTTATTGTTTTAAAAACTAAAATATATCTATTGCTGTTGGATGTTTTGTAAAATGAGTAGGTAAAATAGATAAATTAGCTTTTTGTGGTGCCAAATAGCTAAAAAAATAGCTCCACTGCTATAGATGCTTTAACTTATCTAATTGAGACACCTGTATTTCTTTCTCTCTTTTTATTTTTATTTTTATTTATTTTTAAGGAAAGGATCTCCATCTCCATTAGCATCAGTTGTGTTATGCTAAATGTCATTTTAACGCATCAAAACATACTTTATTTATTTTACTATAGCATTTAACTTTACATCCTACATGGCTACATCACAT
Organism: Quercus rubra; assembly: GCA_035136125.1. Taxonomy (NCBI): domain Eukaryota; kingdom Viridiplantae; phylum Streptophyta; class Magnoliopsida; order Fagales; family Fagaceae; genus Quercus; species Quercus rubra. The sequence continues at coordinate 27,418 of JAXUIC010000392.1, read as the reverse complement.
CTTCTATTTTAACATTCAGTACAAAACCCAAATCAAACCATTTTTCTTTTTCTTATTTCTCCATCTCTGCATCAACCCAAATCAGCCAAACCAAATCCAGCATCAAACCCAAACCGATCAAACCTGTACAAATCCAGCCACTACCACCCACAACCTAGAAAAGCCAATCATAACCCAACAATCAAGCCTAAACAGACCTAGCACCGCAGCCCACAACTCAGCACCATCACTCTCTCTCTTCAATTGACCCAACTGATGATACAAAAACCAACAACCACCGATTGCAACCCACAACAACCACCATAACCCAAAACTGAAATGCCTAAACAAATAAACCCATTGAAAAATTACCCAGACCCTGTGAGTTGCAAGATAGAGAGAGAATTTGGCCGAGAAAGCTAGAGAAGAGGGAGAAAGAGAAAGTGCTGTCAATTTTTGGAGCCCGTGGTTAGCAGAGTTGTTTTGTTGAGGGAATTTGTGAGAGAAAATTGGTTGAGAGAGAGAAATCTTTCGGTCAAGAGATACAGAGAGAAGACAAAAAGCAGATTGAATGAACGAGAAGAAGCTATTTTATCATAGAAAGAGAGAAAAAGTAGAATAAAATAATGCCAAAAAATTATAGCACATTTGTTCGTACCGAGCCATTTTTAGAACATCATTGTACCCCATGCTAAATTTTTTGAGATTGGGTCATTTGGCACATCTAATGCACCTCTCTACGTCTGTTTTTGGTGAATAATTCTGAAGTTATTCCACAAAAAGGAAGGGTACATCAGGCTGAGGGCCTGAGCCCATCTCTGTGTTAATGGATGTTCAAGTTAATTTGGGGTGAAAAAATCAAAGTTGGGTACTAGGGTACTAGGGTGTTAATGGATGTTCAAGTTCACTCCCTGTGTAATAGGGTGTTTCCTTTTTGATATCAATATATCTTATTACTTATCAAAAAAAAAAAAAAAAAAAAAAAAATTTGGGGTGAAAAAATCTGGTTTCAGAATCTGGCTTCAATAATTTAGGAATGATGTGGGTAGGTTTTGGTAGTGTGCGAATTAAAGTTGGGTAGGAAAAATTAAGGTTGTAATTGATGAGGGTATATACATAGGAGATTGATGTTGAACTTCATCTATTTTAGGTTCAGCAATCAGCATGGTGTGAAGTTTTTTTTTTTTTGGTGATTGGGGGTTTACAATTTGGTTGGGTCATACAATTGGCAGTGGGTCTTGGTCAATCTTGATTGGTAGGGTGAGTCATTAATTTGAGGGTGGGTAGTGGCTTATTAATGATAAGGCCAGGGTTTACAATTCTGTTTGGGATGCTGGTTGGTTAATTCATGAAATTGGCGTATTGGGTCTTTCTTTGTCTTAGGGTAAATGTCTTAATAATGGTGGAGCTTTGCTCAAAGTGTGTAAACATAACACTGGGTGCAAACTATACCACAAGAGATTGAGGGCTTGGTGAAGTAGCAAGGGCCACTAGAAAGAAGAGTAAGAATTTTATATACAAATAATATTTGAAGGGAGACCTGCTAGTTGAAGTCCTATTCACATAATATTTTTTATATATTAAAGGATGATATTATATTATGTTCTCCTGTTTTGTTTCACTATAATGTTCAAGAGCAACTCAATAACTTTGTAGCCTATCAATGTTAAGCTGAAGTTGGATTTGTGGAAGGTCCTATATTGAGGACAGAAATCATCTCTTTTTCTGTGCTCTTTTACTTAATTAAAGGATATAGATAATCTCTGACCCCAAATTCAACTGGCTGGATTTAGTTGATTGGAGTGTAATTCACCTAAAAGGGAAGAGCTTAAGATCTGTACTTTGTAAATTAGCTTAAGAAACTATATACTGAAGACCAGTTTATTATTAGTCATAATGAAAGATGTTAAGGATTTTCAATATTTCAATTTTGAATCGTATGCTGTGCTGTACTGTAAATGGAGGATGAATGTTTCACTAGTTTGTAAGGGTGTTTGATCTTGTTTGATAGTGTGTTGCAAGGTGGGGATTTAGAGTTTGTGTTTTGTGGATTAGATGGATAGTCTGACTTTAGGTTAAGGATGGGTTTTGTTTAGCTACATTTAGCATTTGGTGTTTTACGCTTTGATGTACTACAGCTCTACAGTTTTGCAGGTGTTGTACTTTGTTTAGTACAATTAGCTGTTAAGTGTTGTATTGGTGTTTGTATCTGATTCTTTGTTATTGAGATGACTGATTCTTTCCCCAAAAAAAAATGTTTAGCTGAAGGAATTATTATCTAGATATTCACATCACATTCCTTATACTCAATAAGTGGGAAGAGTAAATTGAAGGTTAATTCTTAGAGTAAAGAAAAGCATTTATAAGTTACTGTTCTCCATCTCAAGCAGTATTGTTTGATGGGAAAAGCTTGGTAGGAGTATCATTTTATTTTCTATATTTTCATTCAAAAAAAGAGTATCATTTTATTTTAATTTGAACTGTCTTCTTTCCCATGAATTAAATATTAGAACTCGATCTATTGTCTTGTACATTCTCATCTTCTTTGTAGGTTGTTATTGTTTTAGTTTATAATCCCTTAGGATTTGAGGTAGTAGTACGAATTCTTGTGAGTGCTTCTATTCTTAGTCTTCCTTGTGTAATTGAACTTTTTACTTAATATTTTTTTTGTCAATGCTTCATACCCAGCACTTATTATCATGTTCCAAAATAATTTTATTATCATATTGTTTAGATTTTGCTTTATCCTTTGTTTATCTAATTGTAATTATATATATACATGCAAGTTGCTTTTCCAGAACTTAGTGATTATTTATTCATTCTGATTTTAATACTGGTCCCTGCCATTTAGAACATCGTGAATAGTGAATATATAGCATTGCTTTTAATAAGTCTGCATAGGTTACTTTAACTAAGTTTTGGCTTTAATTAAATTAAGTTTATATATATATGTATGTATATGACTCTTCAATATTTGTAATAACTGTTAAATAGTGGAAGTAAAATTAAGAAATTATATTAGACAAGTGGCGTAAAATTAGGCCTCTAATTTCAGATTCATATTGAACACTTGCAAGGATAATTATGTGTAAAAATGTTGGGAATTATGTGTGAATTTCAGTTATTAGCTTGTCTATTATGGATTATCTCCACTTTACTACTGTTGAATTGATGGATGATATTTTTAATCTATAGAGTTCGTGGAGAGGAGGATGATGTTACCTCAAAACTAAAATCATGTTTTCAACTCACGATTTCAATTCAAAAAATGGGTGTGTAATAGTGTCTATAATAAACACTACCCTCCTACTTTAGCCTGTTTTTTTACTTTAAAGGCTCTTTTTCAAGGTGATGTTTCGGTTTTGTTGGCCACACCTTTGAAATTGTGTTTCTGCAAAAAAAATTTCCTTTCCTTTTCAATTTCTTTTTATAAATAAATAAATAAAAGGCAAAAAGGAAAATTTATCCTATAAGTTTGACCAAAATTCATTTCAGATCTCTAAATTTACTTTTGTAAGTCCTCGAAGTTTCAAATTGATTCAATTTAAGGTATTCCTCTAGTGTCCGTCATGTAATTGCCGTTAAGTGAAAATCTATAGAAAAGCAAGGCTTAATGGAAATTTTCTAAAGGAAGATCTTTAATTGAATAAACTTTAAACTTAAAGGAGTTCTTCCTCCTGCAAGGGCCCATATGTGATTGAACTTAAAGGAATTCTAGTAGTTCAAAGTCCAACTAAGACACCGAAGTAATTGCTTGCAAAGAAAATTTAGGACCACAGTATTTTTTATTACTAATCTAATGTGGTAGATTATGATTATTTGAAGAAAAAATAATGAGTTTATGTAAAAGCCATAGGTGGCCACTCTCAATTGGCCACTTCAGAATTGTAACCCAAAAAAAAAAAAAAAAGAGGTAATTTTTTTCGGTGACACATATGATATGTATCTACCAAGTCAGTGTGTTAATTTTTTTGATGTGGGTATTAATTGTATAGTGCATGTGACTGAAAGACTAGGGGCAACTGGTTATAGTTGAAGAAACTTTGTTCAGGCATTCTTTCAAACATGGCAAAAAAGTTAAGTGAGGCTCACATTTGATATAAACAATGTTTTGGTTCTTGATCAATTCAGGTAAAATATTATGTTGTTAAACAAACGCACATGAATTTTTGCACTTCAAATCCTTCCTATTCACATGATCTTTTTTTATTTATTTTTTATTGTAGGATGATATTCTCCAGTTCTGTTTGACTATAATGTTCAAGAGTGAGTCAATGACTTGATAGCTTCTTCAAGCTGTAGGGATTATTATCTCATAGATATTCATGTTCCTAACCGGGAAAAATAAACTGTAGGTTGATTCAATATAGAGTCAAAAAAACATTTTTTAAGTTGCTGTCCTCCATCCCTGCATATTACAGCCATAATATCTTGTTCTCGTAGTCCATACCACCTCGACGTTGTATCATTCACAACTCAGATTCTTATTTGAGGGGTTGGGAGGAGGGGGGAGGGGAGGGAAAGGGGGATATATGTTGAAATAGCAAAAGCTCTAATACTAGATTGTTTAACCGGACAAAATTCTGAACACATGATATTATTTTACAAAGCTTTTCGCCGGATAACCATTTATCCTCATAAATCCGAATTCTATACCAACACCAATTCTCCACATCATCCCTGCTGAGATAACTTTCCTAGCTTTAAGAATACTTTGCCAAGTGTAGGAACCTAAAGATATCTTGGCATAAAATAATGTACTTCTAGGGAAGTATTTGCTTGAAAAACTCTATAAAATAGAGAATTATGGTCGGTCAAGAGATATTTAACCTGTTTCGCAAGCACTGCCTCACTAAATTTCACCAAATCTTTAAAGCCCATACCATGACACTCCTGAGGTTGACAAAGAGTTTCTCATTTTTTCCAATGAAATTTTCTTTGCTCACCCCTTTGATTTGTTTAATCTAAAATCCCACATTTGGACACTACGAGTTATCTATATTTGGCATACATCACTTTCAAAAATTTTGTCATAGTTGTAATGTAAAATGTATCATGTGGCCCATATCATGTGCAACCTATTAAAAGTGTGCATTTTTTTTTAGTTATTATTAGCCAAGTCGCAAACACAGATTGTGCATCGAGACTCAAGTAAAATCAGGTTCAAGGTCCTTTAAGCTTTTGATTCCCTTTTAAATGTTGTTGGATGCTAATAGACTAGTTATTTTTGAGTTTCAGTTTCATTATTTAGTAAAAATAGTTGGAATTATATGTGGATTTCAGTTATTAGTTTGTTCCCCTGACATGTATGAGCTTATTGTTACGGATGATCTCTCTGCTATGGTTGGAATTGAAGGATGATACATCTTAATGAAAAGAGATCATGGACTGGGAGATTATATTACCTTCCAAATTGATTTATCTATGAATTTGCACTTAACACATATGAATTAGTGGGATCTCTACCTAGTGGCAACAATATTTTATAGATTGGGGTTGCTATTTTTACTATGACATGGGTTACTTGTAGATTTGCAAGTAACATTTTGGTTTTGGTGTAGATTTATTCTATTGAATAGATTTTGGCATGGTTTGGATTGACTGAGTTCTTTTCATTTTTATTTTTGGTTCTGAGAAAATAATTTCTGAGATAACTTCTCTCTGTTCTTTTTCATTTAATCTTTTTTTAACTCAGAAAATAATTTCTATTTTATAATTTTTTTATCAAAAAGTTTTTTTAATTAATTTATATATATATATATATATATTTTTTTTTTTTTACTATAAAAATCTATAGAAAAGCAAAACCACATCATTTTGAGACACTTTATGGAAGTTTTCTAACGAACACTAATCAAATTGAATAAAAGTAAAGTTAGAGACCTAAAATTAAATTACTTTCTTTAGTTGCATTGTTTCATCTGCATCTTTGGAAGTTGATTCATAGGATTTCAGGATTGGGTACCCACCTAATTTGAATAGGAATTAATACGAAGAGCAAGCATTATTGATGGAAGAAATTAGTCATTTGATTTGTTGGTGAAATTGGTCTTTTCATGGTAAAAAAAAAATGTTTACAAAGTTATTCTAGAAAAAAGCATTAAGTTGTACAAGTCAGTGGACATGTAAAACAAAGGTAGCTAGTACTGGACAGAGATCTGTGTTATACAGAATATAAGTCTTTTCTATACTTCATATCTTAAGCGGCACATAACTTTATAGACAGATGAAGATTAAACTTATAATTAGTCATACTCAAGAATACTTGTAGATTGTAGTTGAATTAGTATTACTAGATGATCTGAGCCTAAAGTGTACTGTCCAAAAAAAAAAAAAAATAACCAATGGTTTCTAGACCAGATTGAACCTCACTCCACTGTTGGAAATGAGGTCACAATTTCAAATGTGTGTGAATGTAGGAGTATTTATCATTGAAAAAAAAAAAATATAATTTTTAATGAAGCATTATTACTTATGGAAAATAATCATAATTTTCAAAAAGAAAACTCAGAAAATTTTCACATGATATGTGTTAGGATTTTGCCAATTCTGAAAATTCAAACTTCAGCGGACATGAACTTATGCTTATGCCATCCTCACTTTCATAGAGCAGGAGGTTGAAATGGAGATGACTTTGCTGGTACTTGTAGCTTCAAGGTCCTCTGTGTGCCCTGTTACATTTTTAATTAGTTGCTGATAGTATAGGTATAGCTAGTCTCAAATTTCAAAATATTGTAAAAACGTCGGGAATTATGTGTCAATTTCAGTTATTAGCTAGTCTATTATGGGATTATCTCCACTTCACTACAAATGGGATTGATGAATGATATTTTTAATCTAAAGAGTTCGCGGAAAGGAGGATGATGTTGCCTCAAAAGTGAAATCATGTCTTCGATTCACGATTTTAATTCAAAAAATGAGTGTGTAATAGTGTGTAATAAACACTACCCTCTTACTTTATACCTTGTTTTTTACCTTAAAGGCTCTTTTTCAGGCTGACATTTCGGTTTTGTTGGCCAAACCTTTGAAATTGGGTTTCAGCAAAATTTTTCTCTCTTCCTTTTCCAATTTCCTATTATAAATAACTAAAAGGCGCTATATTATCAATCAAATGTTTAAATTTTAAGTTTTTGTAATCTAAAATTACAATTAAAAAAATAAGTTTAAAAATCAAACAATAAATAACAACCGATTGATACGAAATTTGACATGCATATTAAAAACAAAAAGAACATGCAACTCAACAATTATATTTTAAAAATAGGTAACCATTTTAATTTTTTTTAGTCGGAGTTGTAGGCATTACACTTCTTTATGTTTTCAACATGCATATAAATTTTTATGTCAATCCGATGTTATTTACTATTCAATTCGTAAACTTATTTTTTATACATAATTTTTGTTAGGTTCTAAATATTTAGAATTAAATGTTCAGGAACTAATTTTATTGTATGTTTGCAAACTGAGTACAAAAGCATGTCTAGTATAACATATTTATGTCTTAGAAGTGTTTTAGACTTTGTTCAAGGTGATACAAGTCATAATTCAAGAACATACAAGCGGCAGAAAGAAGAATTCAGAAATTGAAGAGCTCAATCGATTGAACTACAATTCTACAGATTTTTAAATCAGGCCCAATAGCCCGCGAAATGTTTAGGGTTCAAGTCCAATACCACAGCCACTCTCCCTGAATCCCATACTAGAAAAATAAACAATCTAGGTGCAAGACTCGTTTGATATTGTATTTAGATTAATCTTAATTTTTTTTCCCTTCTAAACTGAATGTGGGTGTATTTTAAGAATTGATTTTAATAGGTATTGAAGAGGGGGGTGTTGAAGAGCTGTGGACTTAGAATCTTTCTTAGCATCATTCAAACTAGTTCGAGGGACTTCACAAACAATAAACTTTACTAAACATGCCTGAGAGAAATTCGTTTGTTATTAAGGTCTTCTCAAAACCTTGAAAACAATGTCACAAGGTACACCCTAGTTCTGGTTTTAAATTCACTTGCTCCAAATGCCGAAATTCACTTCATAAAAAAACTATTCGTTACATATTAAAAGACAAAATAGGCTTTTAAAAATTGTTTGTATATATATATATATGATGCATCGAACCTTGCAATTATAATTTTGATACAATGACTACTTACAAAAACATGTTACTATCACATCTTGAAGCAGATTTTGGGTGCCGATCCACACTATCTTCTAGGAACATTTTATGTTAAATAAGTAGTAAAAAGAAAATTGTACTTGAGTCAAGCCTGTATACTGGGGTAGCAACTTTCTTGATTTTTAATGAAAATGTTTATTTATCCAAAAAAGAAAAAGAAAAAGAAAAGGGATTATTTGTTCTCACAGAAGCTTAAATGGCTGGTAGTAAATGGGAAAAGCATACTACATGGCAGGGATGTTATTCAAAGAGAAGCTAGATGGCGTGTGGGAAATGGGAAGTCTATTCAAATCTGGAATCACCAATGGCTGCCAAAAAATCACTCATCTATGATCTCTTCTCCAATTGTTGAGTCCATGTGTGATGCCACGGTTGATATTTTGATTGACGATGAAACAAGAAATTGGAACAATGACATGCTAGATGGTCTATTTGTTCCAAGTGAAGCTGATGTTATGAGAAATATCCCCTTAGCCCGTGTTGTATCAAAGGACACACTCTATTGGCCTTTAACTCATGATGGTCGCTACACTTGTAAATCAGAATACAGGTTTTTGAAGGAAGAATCTGAACCAGCAAACCTGTGTAACTTTCTGCCTCAGGAAACACAGCTATGGAAGGGATTGTGGTCTATGAAAATTCCAAATAAGGTGAAGAATCTTGTATGGAGAGCCTGCCGGAATTCATTACCTACCAAGGAGAATCTGGTACGTCGTACAATCATTACTAGCTCCACCTGTGACCGATGTTTCAAAGCTTCAGAATCACCATTACATGCTATCTGGTCGTGCCCCAAACTGGACCCTGTCTGGGCAGACCTGGACTTGTGGGGTTTTTGACAACATCATCAATTCTTTGACTTTAAGGAGCTTCTATCTTGGATAATGCAGCAACAGAGCAGCCCTGCACTCTTCTCTATGACGGCCTGATCTGTTTGGATGCTAAGAAACCAAGTCAGACTGAATCAGCCCAGCAGCATGCTCTAGGACATTGCTAAGCTCTCAACAATCAGGTACAACGAGTACCGTGCAGCCCAGCCTTCTGCAAACTCACCACAACAGCACCCTCAACAGCAACATTCTCGTGCTTCCTGGCAGCCTCCTCCTCTTGATTTGTATAAAATCAACTATGATGGTACAACTTTTGATTCAGAGAATATGTCAGGCATTGGTGTGGTCATCCGAGATTCACAAGGTTCAACCGTTGCAGCACTCTCTCAGCAGCTTCCATGTCGATGCCATGCAGCAGAAATTGAAACTCTGGTAGCAACAAGGGCACTTGAATTTGCTCTTGAGATTGGGATAAGATGCAGTGCTAGAAGGGGATTCTATGCTGGTTGTTCAAGCCATTTCTGCTGATACAATCTCTTTGTCTCCTCTTGGTTCTTTGATAGCTAATGCTAAGTCTTTTACTACTTGTTTTAATGAATTACATTACTGTCATACAAAAAGAGAAGGTAATAAAGTTGCCCATGGCCTAGCTTGGCATGCTACTCCAGTTTTTGTTTTTTAAGTAGGGGCAAGATGTTGGATAGAGAGATCTAATTGAAAAGTGAGAACAATGAACAAGGAAAATGTGAGAGCCCCAAAACAACATGTTGGGCCCAAGAAAACTTGTGAAGATTCAACTCAATGGGTTCTCTTTGGGGTTTATTCTTAGTAGCTAGTTTTTTCAAATGTAGTAAACATTGTGCCTATAGTATGTCGCAGCAGCTCAATCTTTTATATCATCTTCCATCGACATTCTTAAGCTAGACGAATCTTCTATTGGTTTAATTGGGAATTCAATAAATCCATCAATGGCACTTAATTAGCTCCAGAATTCTATAGTCCTGATTCCATTCTATAAGTGTCACATAATTAGCTCTAGGATGCTACAGTATGTCGTAGCAGCTCAATCTTTTATATCGTCTTCCATTGAAGATGAATCTTCTGTTGGTTTAGTTGGGAACTCAGTAAGTCCATCAGTGTCACTTAATTAGCTCCAAAATGAGCTAGTAGGCGAGGTTGAACAGAGTTCCAAAACAGGGCCATACTTGATTCATCTTTTCACAGTGAGGTATTGGAAAAGACTAATAGTTGAGTTTTTCTGATGAACAATAAATGTTCAACACACCATATATGTTGTGTTTGTGCTTTGAATATTGTTGTTTGTATCTAGGATATGTGATTCCTTAAATATGCTTAACAAACGGGAAAATCTTGTGAGTTTGTATAGATTTTTATTATTGTTGTGGTACTAGGTATTATAGTCCCTGATAATGTTATGGGTATAAACTAACACTTTAACTTAGTTTTAATTATTCTGATTGTGGTATTACTGGAACTCTTTGCAGTAATAATCTGCATAAATCGTATTCATTCAAAATAAATCTCGTAGGCAGGGTAGATAGGGGTGTTAAAATTCAATCTTGAGTTCTATACCTATGGTTCTAATGAGTTTGCTTTTCATAGTTCCTATCTTCATTACATTAAGTAAAGTTTGGATTGCTGAAATTTCTAATAGGTGATAGAACTTATGAATTTATTAATAGTAATACATGTGCTACACTACATTTCCTTCTTGTCAACTTACCACTTCGAATTGTCTGATGAGTTAGTGACAAGTCCTGATGGGCTCAGAATTTGAATAATTTAATAGCTTTCTTCCTTTTTCCATGATTAATAGCCTATTGAAACTATTTTTTGGTATTTCTTTCAAAATTATCTAGGAAATCTCTCAATTTCAGTATGTTGTTATTTCTCAATGCGTATTAATTTGTTGTAAATTTATTCCTCCAAGGTATCTCACTCAAATCTTTCTTGTTCTTTTTTTTTCGGTGGTAGGCAAGCAATCTCAAACGAAGAGCAAAATCCTATGGGGCCTTGCAATACTGCCATCTATAGATGGTGTGCATCAGAGCATCACCATTGAATTTCTGGTTTGATATGCTCAATTGGAATTGGAAGCTCCAATAAAATTGCAGTGGAGATAGTTTGGTGCTCAATTTGGAAAGCAAAGGTCCCTAATAATGTTAAGATGTTTGCATGGAAAGCATGTCATAACGTTCTACCTGCATGTACCAATCTGTTCAAACGCATGTATTATGAGGTTGACATGATGCATATATTATGGATTTGTGAAGAGGCACAAAGAATTTGGTGTTGCAGTAAAGAGGTAATTAGAGCATGAATTCCTAGACTTTGTGAGAATATTTTGGCCTGTATTGGAGGCGTGCGGAGCAATATCCTAATTTTAAAAAAATAAAAATAAAAAGCATACTCGAACAATTGGTAAAATGAAGACCATATTTGGATTTATGTGCACATAGATTTTTTTGAGCAATCCTAATTCTTATACGAGGAATCTATAGCTAATTTGAAAAGATAATTATGCCACTATTAGTATTATGTCTAATCTTTTAATCAGCAAGGTTTTTAATTATTTAATTTAAATTCTTTCAAAAAGGAATCTACTTCAATTAAATGAGGCAAAGTATAAGAATTTGAAAAGAGAATTAGGCAACCAGATTTACTAAACAACATTTGCTACTGAAGATCGTGCCAAATGTAAATGGGTTACTTGATGATTTGCTACTAACATATAGGTTTTAGTTTGGATGGATTCGGTTGGATATATTTTGGCATGGATTGGATTGACTGGGTTGTTCTTTTCATTATTATTATTATTATTATTATTATTTTTTTGATTGGTGAGAAAATTTTACCAAAAGTTTGTTTTTCAATTCCTAAACTTTAAAATTTCTTTCTTCATCCTTAAATATTGTAAAGAGCTTTTTTAATAGTTTAGAGACAAAAATAAAAATGAAATTTTTTTAATAATTAGGGGACAAAAAAATAAGTTTTTTGGTAAAGTACAAGGACAAAATGTAAGCATTTAAAATAGTTTAGAGATAAAAAAACACAAACTTTTTAAAGTATATGGATTAAAAAAAAACTTTTAGTAAAATTTAGGGATGAAAAACAAACTTTTAGTAAAGTTTAAGAATAAAGAACAAACTTTTGATAAAGTCTAAGGATCAAAATATTATTTTACCCTTTTTTTTAATGTGAATTTTGACAAATTCAACATTAGATTGTATTTTCTTATTATTTCTTCTATACTTGTAAAATTTCAAGAAAATAAAAAATCAATAGTCATGTCATCAATCAAATATTTAATTTCAAGTTTGTATAGTCTTAAATTATGTATGAAAAATAAGTTTATAGATCGAATGGTAAATATTATTCGATTTGAACGAAATTTGACATGCATGTTAAGAATTAAAAAAAAAAAAAAAAATGCATTCCAATGGTTACATTTAATTTCAAAATATATAACCTTGTTAATTTTTTAGTAGGAGTTTGTAGCTGAATTTTGTCATTTTCATATACCTTCACCTGTCAAGTACACACCATACAACAACCATTCCCATTTCAACTCATCTTTACTGATATCTTGCTACTTGGAAAGGACTACTATTAGTTCATATGTTCTGTCCATACTTGGGATAGAAAGTCACACTTAGGAAAGTTGACCATTTTTCCTTTGTACAAATAGGGGGTCCCAATGGGATGAGTGGCTACCAATTTTCTCTCCAAAACATTGTAGGAACCTAAAATTTTTCCATTCTAGACTTTTCACACTAAAACAATATGACTTGCCAACTAATCATACTAGAGTTCTTAGTACCTACAGCTATTTCACCAGACTAATCATACTAGACTTTTCTATTCTAGACAATTTTGCATGTTATCATACAAATCATACTAGACTTTTCCATTCTAGTCTTTTCATGTTTAAAGAAAATGACTTGCCAACTAAACAAACCCAAGTGTATACTGTGTCAAATTCCATTATCTCCTATCACATCAAATGAATGCTTAATTTTTCACACAAAAGAAGCTATGGCTGATCAAAATGGACTATATCCTTATCTTGACTTGTTCCATGTACAAGACTTAAATGTCAATGTATGGTGTATAAGAGTTGAACATCTTATCTAAAGCCCATGCTCTAAAAGCTTTAGAAAAATATCCATTTAAAGCCACACAAATTAAGAAATTATAAAGGATTTTTTTTATTAAAAAAAATGGCTTGTCAAAAATAACGAAAATTTAATCTATGCTTCAATTCTTATAAGGATGAACACTAGCAATAGCCTTTTTTTTCTTTTTAAAGAAAAAAAATCTATGCTTATTTTGTTTGTATGATAAAGTAGCTTGTTCCATTTTTACTTATCTTATTATCATTGACAAAGTCGTAAAAGCAACAGATTAGAAAACATGTTACTAATATCTTTCGGTATATATGGATCATAAAATAAGCAAATTTAATGACAAACAGCCATTGTGAGAGGAATTACTTATTAAGTGTTTGATATTTGGTGGGATTGCTAATAATCTCTTTTTTTTTTTTAATAATCATTTCACTTATTCACTCGTAAAGCACATGACTTTTGGAAAAAATCACACTAGACTTTTCAATAGCTAGCTACAACAATTTCACAACATCAAACAAATTCATTGTATACATAGTGAATTCCAATATCACCTATTTCATCAAAGGAATGTTGAATTGTTCAAACTATTACTGATTAGAAAAGATTATGGGCTAGGGCATCACGTGTTTTCAGTTAACTTGGATAACGATTTCCACAGTATCTTATCAGATGGAGAAAAAGAATATGGTATATTTAATGCTTTAGTGTGCATGGGAAGGAATTTGATCATAGCTAGATCTTTTATGAGAAAATTGTACAAGCATAAGGAAGAATTCCAAGATATAGACACTAATAAGAAAATCAATATCTTAGATTTTAACACCTTTTTAATTTTTTTTTTTATTTATAAAAAATCAATAGTTACAATCAATAAGGAGATTTAAACTTTGGTTGTCTCCGACTTTCTATTGGAAACACTAGAAGATGCCAGTTGAGCAACAAAGTTTTTGGCTAGGTTTGACATTTTCACATTCATGAACTTCTGATTTTCTTGATGATAAATTAACCTTGTGCTCTACAATTTTAAAGTTCATGCCCATCCAATACATAATAAACACTAGCCTGTAGTGTTACGCATATTCATGGCATATATTTACAAATAAGCATAACAAAATGCATATTAAAGTTTTTCCAAATTTATATGCAACATATATAATGTTTGTATATTTGAAAATATAAAATATAAGTTTATTTAAAACAAATAAAAAATATTTTCAATTTTTATCAATGAAAATGTTGTTTCATATTTTATATAAAAAAATAGTCATTTCATCTAATTGCATATTTTAAAATGTACTTATGCATATGCATGAGTTTGCAAGTTAGTACTCCTTATTAGAACTACAAAAACCAGGCCGAATTGAACAAATTCTAAATCTGAAAATGTGAATTATCATTAATTGAGTAATGTGCTAAGTTTGTCAACCAACAAAAGCAAGTAACATCTTACCACCTAAAAGTTGTGTAAATATTATGAAAATGTTGTACACATAACTTTTCTCTTAAAAGGTTGTTAAATTTTGAATGACTAATCAAATTCCTGTCTAAAATAAGTTGCACTTTTCGCAAGTTAGAAAATTGATATATGTAACCAAATGAACCTAGGGCCCATAAACAAGACTTACAAAGTCATTCCCTAACTTATGGTAGAAATTTAAAGAGAAATGCTATGTACACATACCAAAATATTTTCATAATAAATTCTAAGTTGTAGGTTGTTATTGCCTTATTGGTTGTTATTAATGGGCAAAAAATTAATTTTAATGATGAATTTAAATTAAAACTAGTAACAACTTACCACATAAGATTTGTCGTGAAAATATTGTGAATATAGCACTTCTCAAATTAAAAGCAACAAAAATCGATTAAGCTCAGATCATAGTTGTCAAAACATTAATAATTGTATTAATAATGTTCTATCCTTCTAAGTAGTACCACCTTAAAAATGAAAAATAAAAAATCACTGAAAATCAAATCAATATATTTCATTTTAATGATCCTTGAATTTTTTTTAAAAGAATTTGATAAAGCAACGAATGATGATGACCAATCATAGCTCCGTGTAAAATAAGTTGCAATGCGCCTTTCTTGAGTTAGAAAATTGATACTCCCTCCGGCCCACTTTTTTTGTCATCTATTCCATTTTGAGATGTCCCAAAATATTGTCATGTTTCTAAAAATAAAAGTCATTAATTTACTAATGTTCCTATTATACCCTTATTAATTTACTAATTCAATTTTTTGATAAATTTTTTTAAGGGTAGTTTTGGAAACTTATACATTTTTAAAAGGTAGACAAGATAATAAATGATGTTCTCTTAAAAAGTTTGACTTTTCAAACAGGACAAAAAAGTGGGACGAAGGAGTATATACATCCAAATGAACCTAATGGCCCATTGAATGGTCGCATCTACAAGATTCACAGAGTCAATGCTTGACGCCAAATCCCTATGTGTGGTACAAATTTAAAGTATAAGAAAACCGATTAAGCTCAAACAAATTCCAATCCTCTCATAGTGATTTAATGATCCTTGAATTTTTAAAAAGAATTTGATCAAGCAATGAATGATGATGACCAATCATAGCTCCGTGTAAAATAAGTTGCAATGCACCTTTCTCAAGTTAGAAAATTGATACATGTATCCAAATGAACCTAATGGGCCAATTAATGGTCGCATCTACAAGACTTACAGAGTCAATGCTTGACGCCGAATCCCTATGCGTGGTACAAATTTAAAGTATAAGAAAACCGATTAAGCTCAAACAAACTCCAGTCCTTTCATAGTGATTTAATGATCCTTGAATTTTTTAAAAAGAATTTGATAAAGCAATGAATGATGATGACCAATCATAGCTTCGTGTAAAATAAGTTGCAATGCACCTTTCTCGATTTAGAAAATTGATACATGTATCCAAATGAACCTAATGGCCCACTTAATGGTCGCATCTACAAGACTCACAGAGTCAATGCTTGACGCCAAATCCCTATGTGTGGTACAAATTTAAAGTATAAGAAAACCGATTAAACTTAAACAAACTCCAGTCCTCTCATAGTGATTTAATGATCCTTGGATTTTTTTAAAAGAATTTGATAAAGCAATGAATGATGATGACCAATCATAGCTTCGTGTAAAATAAGTTGCAATGCACCTTTCTTGAGTTAGGAAATTGATACATGTATCCAAATGAACCTAATGGCCCACTTAATGGTCGCATCTACAAGACTCACAGAGTCAATGCTTGACGCCGAATCCCTATGTGTGGTACAAATTTAAAGTATAAGAAAACTGATTAAGCTCAAACAAATTCCAATCCTCTCATAGTGATTTAATGATCCTTGAATTTTTTTAAAAGAATTTGATAAAACAATGAATGATGATGACCAATCATAGCTCCATGTAAAATAAGTTGCAATGCACCTTTCTTGAGTTAGGAAATTGATACATGTATCCAAATGAACCTAATGGCCCACTTAATGGTCGCATCTACAAGACTCACAGAGTCAATGCTTGACGCCGAATCCCTATGTGTGGTACAAATTTAAAGTATAAGAAAATTGATTAAGCTCAAACAAACTCCAATCCTCTCATAGTGATTTAATGATCCTTGAATTTTTTTAAAAGAATTTGATAAAACAATGAATGATGATGACCAATCATAGCTCCGTGTAAAATAAGTTGCAATGCACCTTTCTTGAGTTAGAAAATTGATACATGTATCCAAATGAACCTAATGACCCACTTAATGGTTGCATCTACAAGACTCATAGAGTCAATGCTTGATGCCAAATCCCTATGCATGGTACAAATTTAAAGTATAAGAAAACTGATTAAGCTCAAACAAACTCCTCTCTTCTCATCACAATACAATAAGACATTACCTTTCCTATAAATAAGCATTCTGTTAGTATCATTTTTTTTTAAACTTTATTTTTATGAATGAGAATATTTGATCAAGACCACGTACAACACATGGTTGAATAATAAAATCACAATATCAATGTAGTTTTCTACATTTCGTAACCAATGTTTTAAATACTGTTTCGAACCCTGTTTTAGTTTGTCCATTGGAACAAAATATTTCTATACCGACCTATTTCGATGTGCCATTCTAAAGTTATTGCTAATATATATATATATATATATATATTAAGTAATATTACACCATCTAATAACTCGTTATTGAATTCATATTTTAAAAATCCCTCAATTGAATTAAATGTTCTCTATGTCCTTAATATGCATACCGATTTTCATGTCAATCGGATGCTATTTATCATTTGATTCATAAACTCATCTTTTATGTATTATTTTAAATTACAAAAACTTTAATTTAAATAATTGTTGATAACATGATTATTGATATTTGATGACCATGAAATTTTAAGCATGGGAAGTATATGAATATAATGTAATCTAATGGTAAATTTGTCAAAATTTACATCCAATAATAAGTTATTAAGTGATATAATATTTGTTAAAGTTATACATAGTGTAACTTGAACCAAATTTCCTCCCCCCCCCCCCCCCCCCACACACACACACACACACACACACACAAAAAACCACATGCCACATGCCACCAGTCCATTTTAATTCTTAATTTTAGTGCACAATAATAATATTTATTTAGCTAGATAAATCCACTTCAATTTTAAATGGAAAATTTAGCACTCCAACGATTTTTAAAAGAATTTTTTTTTCGTAAAAGAGGAGCAATCTAATGCAATTTTGTGGTCTCAACTCTCAATATTTCAAATTAATTGCCAATTTCTGCCTTTCTGGACTCAATTAGCAATTATTAAAATATTATAATTAATCTAATGAGATATATGGAGGTTCCTAAAAAGTGTAAAGTATGAGAACATGTAAAAGTTTTACAATTTCACGTCACATCAAACGTGACTCGAAATTAACTATTTTAAAAAATAGAAAATAAAAGAAAGGTGGGAGACTTCTGTTAACCATGTACTTAGTTCTGGGCGTTATAGTTATCAAGACCATGTTGCTCCTTTTTTTTCTTTTTTTTTTTTTAGGAACTGTTGCTCTTTTTTTTTTAATTATAAATTTTGAACAAATCTTAATTCTTGTTTTTAGCATTATTTGTAACCTTTTGCTCAAAGATTGCAATGGCTTTTATTACCAACAAAGGAAACGTGTACCATTTAATTAATCAAATAATTAAAAAAAAACTCGCACCTATCCAAAAAAAAAAAAAAATCTTTAGCAAAAAAAAAGGGTGCTAGTATGTGAAATCAAACTTTATAGAACGAAGTTTGAACACAAATACTTGTTTAGGCCTACTTTACCTTTTTAGGCACAATTTTTCCATTATTTTCTTATTATTTGTGTATCTAAGTAAGAAATCTTAATTTTTGAATAAATAAAATAAAATGTAAATAATAATTAAGTGATATTTATGGATAAAAAATGTCTATATTTTGTGTTAGTAGCATTATTGCGTAGCTTTAAACTTCCACGCTATAGGGACCTTAATTTCTTGGGTGTCACTGTTAAAGATCTATTTAATAATAATAATAATAAAAAAACTAGTGGAATCTATAATGCTTTTGGACAATCTTTAATGGTAGTAGATGCTCTTAGAAATGTATTTAACTAATCAATCAATTAAAAAGGTTGTGCACCTTGATTTCAAAAAAAGAAAAAAGATACGCACTTTCAAAAGGTAAAAGGGTTGTTTGGTACATGTATTTAAATACATGTTTTCAGTTTTTAAATAATATTACACGTATTTTTATATATATTTTTATTTACATGTATTTTAAAAAAAATTAAAAACTATTGTTTAAATACACTTTCAAAGTGCACTTTATAAAAAAAAGTAAAAAAAAGAGACTTTGGCGCAGAGAAAAAACTGTGCAAGTCTATAAAATCAAACTTTTAAGCGGGAATACAAACTTCCTACCTTCCACCAATTTACACGCTTTGACCACTTTAATTTTTATCAATTTCCTAACAAGAATTGATGCTGACCTCCACATCTTTATCAGACTTCGGCTGACAAATGACTTTTGAAAATACCATTTATTTATTAACAAATGAGAATATTGTACATTATTATTTTAAATTTCACACAAAAAAATTATGTATAATTTTCTAAAATTAAAGGGTATTTAATAGAGAAGTTTGAGTAATATTATTTGGATGTTATTGATATACGTGTGAGTGAAAAAATGTATAAATATGTTTAAAATGCTCAAAAAATTACTTGAAATACCCTACCAAAAAGGTCCTAAATTTTTGACTCCACCGGTGACTTGTCCATTTTAATTCTTAATTTTAGTACACAATAATAATATTTACGCAGTTAGATATAAAACCACTTCAATTTCAAATGGAATATACAGCACTCCAACGATTTTTAAAAGAATTATTTTCTTAAAAAAAGAGGAATCTAATGCAATTTTGTGGTCCCAATATTTCAAATTAATTCTCAGTTTCTAGACTCAATTAGCAATTATTAAAATATTATAATTAATTTGATGATATATATGAAGGTTACTAGAAAGTTTAAAGTATAAGAATATGAACAAGTGGTACAATTTCATGTCACCTCACACGTGACAAGAAATTAACTTTTTTTTTTTTTTTTTAATAAAAGAGAGGTGGAAGACTTCTGTTGACTTGGCAACATATATATAATATTCATTCCATTCCATACCTTCCTCACAACATCATCAGAAATACTACTCCATTTTCAGAGTTTTGTTTTTGTTAAATTGGGTATCAAATGGGGTGTTCAACTTGGAAGTATCAAGTTTTCTTTTTGTTCAGTTTGATCTTGCATTCTCAACTTCCCTTTCCATCGTCTCTCTCTTCTTCCTTGTCTTCAATGCCACAATGCTCTGCTCTACTCCATTTTAGTAAGTCTTTTTCTCTTAACAAATCTGCTTCTGCCTATGATCCTTCTTATCCTAAAACAGCCAGTTGGCAGGAGGATAAGCACTGTTGCACTTGGGATGGGGTCGAGTGTGACAAAAACACAAGCCATGTGGTTGGCCTGGACCTTACTTCCAGCTGACTTACGGGCCACTTTCTCTCCAACAGTACCCTGTTTTTTCTTCCCAATCTCAGGAGGTTGAACCTCGCTGACAACGACTTCAATGGCTCCCTAATTCCTTCTGAGTTTGGCAACTTTAAGAGTTTGACTTATCTCAACCTTTCTTATTCCGTATTTTCTGGCCAAATCCCGTTTGAAATCTCTCAGTTGTCTTCACTGGTTTCACTTGATCTTTCTAAGAATGGTGGGCTATTAGTAATCAAAGCTCCAGTATGGAAAAGAGTCATTGGTAACCTAACTCAGTTAAGGGAACTTATTCTGGATTCCACAAATATGTCCTCAATTAGACCTAATTCTTTGCTGAATCTATCCTCCTCTTTGACAACTCTTAGTCTCCGTGAGTGTGACTTGCGGGGAAAACTCGAAAATAACATCCTCTACCTTCCCAGTATACAAACCCTTGATCTAACGGGTAATTCGAACCTTGAAGGTTCTCTTCTAATGTTTTCAAGAGAATTCCTTAATTCTATCGACAATTTGAAGTCCTTGAAGCATTTGGCTCTCCCTAATTGCAATTTCACGGGATCAATTCCAGCCTGGCTTGGGAACTTTACAAAACTTACATATTTGGATCTGTCAAATAATAGTTTTAGCGGTGAGATTCTATTACCACTTTTAAATTTTAGGTCTTTTTGGCTGACGCATCAAACTAACAATTTTTTAATTATTGGTGAATATTTTTAACAGGTCTGTTGCCGTCATCACTATTCAACTTGCCGAATCTCTCAACTTTAAACCTTCGGTACAATCAACTTGTTGGTCCCCTTCCTAGTCACGTAAGTGGTTTGAATCTAATTATTCTCTCTTTAAGTTCAAATTTCCTAAATGGAACACTGCCATCTTGGTTGTTCAGTATGCCATCTTTGGAAACTTTGTATCTTAATGGTAATCAATTCGTTGGTGAGATTGGTGAATTCAAGTACAATTCATTGAGGCATCTTGATTTGGGTTATAATAAGCTACATGGCTCTATACCTAGGTCAGTATCTAGACTTGTGAACCTTACTAGCCTATCTCTCTCATCAAATAACTTGAGTATTATGTTGGGGTCTGAAATGTTTTCAAAGCTTGAGAATCTCTATGACCTTGTTTTGTCAAAAAACTCAGTTAGCATCAACAATAATGCTGCCTATGCCCTGCCCAATCTTTTGCGATTGAACTTATCTTCCTCCAACATTAGTGAATTCCCAATTTTCTTAAGACTGACAACAAATTTGCAAGTCTTGGACCTATCCAATAACCAAATTTATGGTCAAGTTCCAAGATGGTTGGGGGATGTGGGGATGAATTCATTATATTATGTTAATCTTCGTGGCAACTTGCTTCAAGGACCATTTCCCATTCTAAATTCTTCCAATCTGCAGTTTATGTTTTTCTCCAATAACAAATTCACTGGAGAAATCTCTTCTTTTATTTGCGATGCAATTTACCTTCGAGTTCTAGACTTGTCTCATAACAACTTAAGCGGAATGATTCCAAAGTGTTTGGTAAACTCCACTGCCCTCTCGGTGTTGGATTTGCGAATGAATAGCATTAATGGTACCATCCCTGCAACATTTGCCATTAGAAACAATTTTAGGAATATTAACCTTAATGGCAATCAATTGGAAGGGTCACTGCCACCATCTTTGGCAAATTGTAGGGACTTGGAAGTTCTGGATCTTGGAAACAATAAGATAAGTGGAGCCTTCCCTTATTGGTTGGGAAGTCTTCAGAAATTGCAGGTTCTTGTCATAAGATCAAACAGATTTCAAGGTTATATAGACAATCCTAAAACCAAATTTCCTTTCCCGAATTTGCGAATCATAGACATCTCTAACAATCAATTTAATGGTCCTTTGCCATTAACATATTTTGAATATTTGAAAGCTATGATGAATGTGGATGAAAGTGGAGTTGCATCAAAATATATGGGAGAACATTTTTATCAAGATTCATTGAATATCATGATGAAAGGGCATAATATTGAGATGGAGAGAGTCCTAACCATCTTAACAAGCATTGATTTTTCAAACAATAGTTTCAGAGGAGAGATGCCAAAGATAATTGGAAGGCTTAAATCACTCAAGGGGCTCAACTTTTCTTACAATAACCTTACAGGTTATATTCCATCATCAATTGGAAATTTGACCAATCTTGAATGGTTAGACCTCTCTTTCAACAAGCTCGGTGGAAAGATTCCTAGTCAATTGGTAGATCTAACATCACTTGGAGTCTTACAGCTATCACATAACCAACTCACAGGACACATACCTTCAGGAAAACAATTCAATACATTTAGCAATGATTCGTACACCGAAAACTTGGGATTGTGTGGGTTTCCATTGTCAAGAACATGCGACAACCACGAGGCAAAGCAACCACCACCACCTACCTTGCAACAAGATGAAAATTTAGATCATGAAAATGGGTTTGGTTGGCAAGCTGTATCCATAGGTTATGCATGTGGAACAATATTTGGAATGTTTATGGGATATCTTATGTTTAAAATTGGAAAACCAAAGTGCATTGTGAGGATGGTCAAATTAGAGCAACATATCATGCTCAGAAGATTGAAGAAGAATGCCCACAAACGTGGTGGAAGAAGATAACTGTTTCTATGGTATGTGACTTTCTTATTTTTGAAGGCTTTAGAATGAATCTCTATACCTAAAAACATAAAAGTTTCTATTATTATTAGCAGCTGTGAATTTTTTTTCTATCCCTTTGAACTATAGTGATGTATCTTGGATATCTTATGGATTTACCTTCTTATATAATTTCTTTGGGTGTAATTTAGATGCCATGGATAGTATGCAGCAAATCTAGCTTGAATACTTGTATGCTATTTAAGAAGACATAATATGGTTATGAATTATGATGATGGCGGTTGTTTATAGTCTTCTGCAAAATGGTGCATTCTGGTGTCTTGATGTAGTCACAACTGTTGGTTTGTTCACAAGGATCATCCCTTTGTTGTATTTCTATTTGCTATGTAGGTTTATTATTATTTTTTTTTAAAGGATAGGAAGACTTAGTCTGTTGGCCTGATTTGAGGTGACACTGTTGTGCTTGTATTTTTTGTGCATACAAAGGGTTCCTCCATTTGGTGTAGTTCCCTTTAAGACACCTTGTACTCTAGTTTGTATTTAATAAAATTGATTGATTCATAAAAAATAAAAAAAAAATTGTTCATATCGTAACCAATGATTGGTTTAAAATATCAAGCTTGTATGTTAATTTTGCATGTGAATATTAACCCTGCGAATAATACTCATTAATTTACTTAATCAGTTTAGACAATTTTATTTTTTTATTCTTCATAATTTTAGACATTTCTATGTTAGCTTGTGAGACTATACTACTTTGTATGAATGTCTTTTTTTATTTGTGCATAAACTACTGTTCAATAAATGCCATTTTTTTAATAATTTTTTTAAAATCTTTTATCAATGTTTACTAGGCTATGGTGGAATTCCTTTAGCACTGGTAATTATAGACTGAGGCCCTTAGACCTTATTGCCCGCCTGCCTAGAGATTTCCTTCTGCTCTCTTGAGGAGAAAAACAAGTGAGGATTCCAATGGATCCAATGGATTAATCTTAATTTTTTTTTCCCTTACAAACTAGATGTGGGTGTATTTTAAGAATTGATTTTAATAGTTGAAAGGTAATTCTTTTAAAGCTTTTTGTTTCTTTTTTTTCGCTGGGGTTTGTGGGGCAGGGGGGCTGTTAAGGAGCTGTGGACTAAGAATATTTCTTAACATCATTCAAACTAGTTTGAGGGAGTTCACAAACAATAAAGTTAACTAAACATGCCTGAGAGAAATTTGTTTGTTATTAAGATCTTCTCAAACTTTCAAAACAATATGTAATAAGGTATGCCCCAGTTCTTGGTTTAAACTAGGCAGGTCATTCACTTACTCCAAAAGCCCAAATTCACTTCATAAAAAAATTTTCATTACATATTAAAAGACAAAAAGGCTTTTTTAAACTGTTAATCCCAAATTCACTTCATAAAACTTTTCATTACATATTAAATGACAAAAAAGCTTTTAAAAAACTGTTTGTGTGTATATATATATATATATATATATGATGCATCGAACCTTGCAATTATATTTTTGATTGACTACTTACCAACCCATGGAAATCTGAAAAATATTACTACCACATCTTGAAGCAGAGTTCGGGTGTAGATTCACACTACCTTCTAGGAAGATTTCATGTTAAATAAGAAGTGAAAAGAAAATTGTACTTGAGTCAAGCATGTGTACTGGGGTAGCAATTTTCTTGATTTTTAATGAAAATGTTTATTTATCCCAAAAAAAGGGGATTATCTATTCTCGTAGAAGCTAAACGGCTGGTAGTAAATGGGAACTCAATTTCTATTAACCATGACTTTTGGCTTATTGTAATAACTGATTTTTTTTTTCTCTTTCTATGATTCAGAAGAATCCTTCTTGTCCTTTATTAGAATAAGCTCTATCCTTTAGGTTCTTTCTTTTATCTTTTTATTTTATAATTTTGTTAAATAGATATCTATAGTTTTTATTATTAGGTACAATGTCCATTTTCTATAGATAAGAAAAAGTAACATTGATTTTTTTCACTTTACGTTTCATTCTAAATACAGACTATCAGCTCTGTGTAGGTGGGCAAGTGCATCAAGTATGAAAAAAAATACCTATCATGTATTCTCACCTCCTTGCATATAACACGCCTCATGCTCTTTTAATTTAGTTCCAATATAATTTTGAAAGGAGTTTGTGCCCTTAACATGCAAGGAATTGCAATGTCTTAGATCTTCTCTGCGATGTCTTTGCCTACTCAAATTTATTGATAGCTTTATGCATTATCTGACATATGAGGTTGCTATTTCCTATCCTCTAGCAAAATTTGTTTTCCACTCTTTGTGACGATATTTCCATATTGCTAAGGCTTTTTAATGGGACCCTTTGTCTCATAGAATGATTTCTTTTCTACATATACTGTTGTTTATCAACAAAGCTCAAGTGCTACTCTAGTTTTCTTTTAAAAGAAAGTAGGGGAAAGATGTTGGATGGAGAGATCTAATTGAAAAGTTGAGAACAATGAACAAGAAAAATGTGAGAAAGCTCCTAATCAACATGTTGAGCCCAAGAAAACTTGTGAAGATTCAACTCAATGGGTTCTCTTTGGGGTTTATTCTTATTAGCCAGTTTTTCAAATACAGTAATTGATGTGCCTACAGTATGCCACAGCAACTCAATTTTTTATTTTGTCTTCCATTGACATTCTTAAGCTAGATGAATCTTCTGTTGGTTTAATTGGGAACTCAAGAAGTCCATCAAGGGCACTTAATTAGCTCCAAAATTCTATAGTCCTAATTTCGTTCTATAAGTGACACATACACCTCTCTCTCTCTCTCTCTCTCTATTTGTGTGTCTCTTTAATCTTTCGCACTTTTTGCATCAAATTCAAGAGATAATTCAATGCTAAGCTTTAGAGCTATGTGGCAAGGTTGAGTAGAGTTGCAAAACAGAGCCATACTTAATTCATCTTTGCACAGTAAGGTTGGAAAAGACAAATAATTGAGTTTTTTCTGATGAACAATAAATGAATATGTTCATGTAAAATAAGATTGGAGGACAAAGATTTGTCTGAATTATATTTTCTGTGTTTAGAGCTTTTACATTGGTCTGAATATATAGATGTTGTTACAATGAACTTAGACAAAAATATTGATAGCCTAATCCCATAATTGCAGCTAGACAGAATAGTAACAGCTACCAAATCCCATAATTATAGCTGATTGGAAACCTCTTATTGAGCTAATTGGGAATCCCTTAATTGTCTCTAATACTCCCCCTCAAGGTGGAGCATGTACATGAGTAACACCCAGCTTGCTGATAAGAAGATGAAAAGAATCCTTACCCAAAGGTTTGGTAAAAATGACAGCAATTTGGTCATGGGATTAAATTTGATAGATTGAACCAATTTGGATTGGATTTTCTGTGTATAGAACTTTTACATTGGTCTGAATATATAGATGCTGTTACAATGAACCAAGACAAAAAATTAACAGTTGCCAAATCCCATAGTTACAACTAACTGGAAACCCCTTAATTAAGCGGATTGGGAATCCCTTAATTGTCTCTAATAGTTCAACACACCATATATGTCGGGTTTGTGATTTGAATATTGTTGTTCACTTGTTTGTATCTAGGATATGTGATTCCTTAAATATCCTTAACAAACATGAAAATCTTGTGAGTTTGTATAGATTTTTATTATTGTTGTGGTACTAGGTATTATAGTCACTGATAATGTTATGGGTAAAAACCAATGGTTCTAATGAGTTTGCTTTTCAATGTTCCTATCTTCATTACATTAAGTAAAGGTTGGATTGCTGAAATTTCTAATAGGTACTGAATTTCTAGTTTGGTATGAAAAAATAAATAAATGTACAAGATGGGATGTGCTCAATAGGAATTGGAAGCTCCAGTAAAATTGCAGTGGAGATGGTTTGGTGCTCAATTTAGAAAGCAAAGGTCCCTAATAAAGTTAAGATGTTTGCATTTAGAGCATGTCATAACATTCTACCTGCATGTGCCAGTCTAGTGAACAAAAGGGTTCTAAGTAAGTAGCCATGATGTCCAAGCTGCAAATTAAATGAGGATGACATGATGCATGAATTATGGAATTGTGAAGAGGCACAAAGAATTTGGTGCTGCAGAAAAGAGGTAATTAGAGCATGAATTCCTAGACTTTGTTAGAATATTTTGGCCTGTATTGGAGGAAGGCTGTGACACTGTGGAGCAATTCCTGATACTGTCCTGGATGATTTGGAAGGCAAGGAATAAGTGGGTCTTTGAGCAGTCTACAAAACAGCCAAGTGTCATAGCAGGTGAGGCTATAGAATTTTGGCAGGAATTTCAATCAATCTGCAACTCAGGAAGTTCAACAACTCAAGCTGTAACAGGCCAATGTATTAATCTCACACTGCATTGGAATCCTCCCTGTAAACCTATGTACAAGGAATATTTGATGGTGCGGTTTTTGAGGATTTACATAGAACAGGAGCGGGAGTCATAATCTGGAATGAACAAGGATTGCTCATTGCAGCAATGAGCCGAAAAGGAAGACCAGTTATGGAGAGCTTTGTGGCAGAACTTGTGGCTGCAGTCCAAACCATTCAGTTTGCTCGTGATGTTGGCATACAGAGGGGAAGAGTTTTAGTGGG
>JAXUIC010000391.1:0-39758 GCA_035136125.1 Quercus rubra | reverse complement strand
TCTAGGATCGTGCCCCATTTGGCTACTCTTCCAGTATAATCAGCGCTTCTGAGCACGGACTTGAATGGGAGGTTGAGTAAGTACGACCACAGTATGCGCCTGGAAATAATGTGGAAGCTTTCTTGTGGCATGGACTACAACCAGTATCGCCTTTTCCAATGACAAATAACGTACCTCCGCTTCATGAAGTGACTTACTCATATAATAGACTGACCGCTGTATACCACTGTCCACCCGTATGAGTATAAGGCTTATGGCATATAGAGCAACTGTAATGTAGCAAAAAAAACTTCGTCCACCACAGAGCTAGACATTATGGGTGGATGGGATAGATATCGTTTAAGCTCTTGGAATGCTGTGACACACTTCTTGGACCATTGAAACTCTTTCCATTTATGTAACAGAAGGAAGAAAGGCCTACATCTTTCTGCTGATCTGGATATAAACCGATTCAATGCAGCCATCTTGCCAGTAAGCTTTTGCACCTCCTTAGGATTCCGAGGTGGTTGCAAGCTATTGATGGCCCTGATCTGATTTGAGTTTACCTCAATCCCCTTATGAATCACCATGTACCCTAGGTATTTTCCTGACCCCACTCCAAAAGAGCATTTAGATGCATTCAAACGCAGCTTATGTCTCCTTAGGATTTCAAAAATGTTCAGTAGATCCGTTAAGTGTTCGGACACCAACTTGCTCTTTACAACCATATCGTCAATATAGATCTCAACACTTTTACCTAACTGCGGCTCAAACATTTTAGTCATCATTCGCTGATAGGTTGATCCTGCATTTTTCAGGCCAAAAGGCATTACTTTATAGTGGTAGTTCCCCACAGGAGTAACGAAAGTTGTTTTCTCCTGATCGTCTGTTGCCAGAGGTATCTGATGATAACCTTGGAAGGCATCCAAAAAACTCATCCGAGGATGGCCTACTGTTGCGTCCACCAACTGATCAATTCTAAGCATTGGGAATCGATCTTTAGAACAAGCCTTGTTGAGATCTGTAAAGTCTACACACACACGCCACTTTCCTGTCTTCTTCTTGACCACCACGGTATTCGCCAACTATTGAGGGTAAAACACCTCTTTAATAGCCCCTGCCTATTTAAGTTTAAATACTTCACTCTTGACTGCCTCTACATGTTCATTAGAAGGGCGCCGAGGTGGCTGCTTTCTTGGAGTAACTGAGGGGTTCACATTTAAATGATGACAAATGAATTTTGGATCCAGACCAGGGGCTTCATAGGCATCCCATGCGAACACATCTACGTTTCTTCTCAAAAGCTCAACCAACTGTTCCCTCTCCTGTAGGGGAAGTTGAGCCCCTACTTGAAAAAATCTCTCTGGGTCATCTCCAATGATCACCTTGTCAAGGTCTTCACACTTCACCTCGCCGGCTGGCCTATTGATCAGAGTTGCCGGGGTTTCTAACTGCTATAAACCATTGCCCTCAGCGGCCGAGATTCCACTCTCTGGTCTATGTTGAATTGCCGCAATTAAGCACTGCCTAGCAGAGATTGGCTTCCCACTATTTTCAACACTTGACCTTCAGAAGGGTATTTCACTTTCTGATGAAGGGTGGATGAAACAGCGCCCAAAGAATGCAGCTAAGGCTTGCCCATAATGGCTGTGTATGGGGAAAAAGCATCTACCACAATGAAATCTACTTCGACCACATTTGACCCAGCTTGCACAGGCAATCTAATTTGTCCCTTAGGTACAACCATTTTACCCTCGAAACTCACCAAAGGTGAGCTATAGGTTGTCAAATCCTCGAGTTTTAAACCCAAGCCCTTAAAAAGATCAAGATACATAATCTCCGCTGCACTTTCCTGGTCAACCATGACTCTCTTTACATCGTACCCACCAATTCTAAGGGTAACCACCAGAGCGTCATCATGTGGCTGTATGGTTCCCTATTTGTCCGTGTCCGCAAAGCTTAACACTAGAGGAACGTTCGTCTTGATCCTCTTCGGCCCTAAAGTAGATCCATCATCGGAATAACAGGATACTGACATTATCCTGGAAGGGCATGATCCAGTTCTCCCAGGGGTAGCAAATATGACATTTATGGTGTCGAGAGGAGGCTTTGATGCAGCGTTCCCTTGTAATGTTGAACCAGTCTGGCCTCCTCGGCCACTAGAATGGTGCAAGAGATGTTTTAACCTCCCTTCTCGGACCAATTGTTACAAATGATCCCACAGATTCCTATAATCTTCAGTAGTATGATCGTGATCTTGATGATAATGACAGTATAGATTCTGGTTATGATTCATTAGATCTCCTGCCATCTTGTTCAGCCATTTAAAGAATGGTTCATTCCTAACCTTCTATAAAATTTTCTGCACTGGCTCCCGAAACACTACGTTGACTGCCTGGGGGTTGATAGGTGCTGGTTGCCCTGAGAAGTCTCTCCGAGGTCGATTGTTCTGCAACCGATCCGACCTAGAATCCCTCCTCTCTTAAGGGATCACCTTCGCCTTCCCTTTTCCCAGTAACTGATCCTCTTCAATCCTCCTGTACTTGTCGATCCTATCTATCAACAGACATACATTCGTGACACGTTTGCCAGTGAGGGATTTCCTCAAGTCATGGTCAGCCGGTAGTCCAGCCTTAAATGTGCTGATAGCCACATCATCATAGCTTCCATCTATCTCATTGAACATCTCTCAATATCTATCTGAGTAAGCCTTTAAAGTCTCTCCCTCTCGCATAGACATAGATAGTAAAGATCCTAAAGGTAATGGAACCCAGCTACAAGTGATGAAGCGAGCGCCAAAGGCCTGAGTAAGTTTCTTGAAAGAGTCAATGGAGTTTACCTTCAGGCCATTGAACCATCTCATCGCCATTAGACCTAAGCTGGACGGGAAGATCTTACACATTAAGGCCTCATCCTTAGAATGAACGGCCATTTTTTGATTAAAATGGCTAACGTGCTCTACTGGATCTATCCGACCATTATAAAGAGAGAAAGTCGGCTGATTAAATCGCAGAGGAAGGCTGGCACCCTCAATCCGACACGTGAAAGGAGATTTAGCGACCTGGTTCAACGCTTCATTCATGGCCTTGTTTCCAAGACCCTTGTGCAGTGTACCTTTGCTCTTACGCCTATAGCTACTATATTCCTCATCACCGAAGAAAGCTTCACTAGGCGAAGTTCTCGATCGTTTCATGTACGTAATATCCTCTGTATCCCCAGAAGAAGACTCGGATCCAAATGATGATCGCCTTCGCCATGCGCGGTGTAACGTTTTCTTCAAATCGTCAATTTCACGTTGCATGTCTTTCTCATTCTCTGCATGGGACACATGACTTTTCCCACGCAACTGACTCCCATTAGTGTGCATGGTTTGCCCACTTCTCTCACGACCTCCTCTTCGTTGAGGATTTACCTCCGGTTGGCTATGTTGTGAATCTCCTGATTCCGCCTGGTGCGGATTATCATTACCCTGATGTGGCCCAATCGTCGGTTGATGTGAACCTGACTCTTCCATTTTGAGCACTAAACCAAGTACCCTTCTAATCAGATTAAGCCTTTCCCACAAACGGCGTCAATTGTAAGGACCAGTTTCGACTTGAACCCAGAACAGGAATGGACCCAGGCCCAAAAAGTCCGAACAATAAATTTGTAGAGAGTAGGAGAAAAAGCTAGTCTAAATCTAAGGTAAAGATATTGGTAGATAGCATTAAATGGAAAGAGTTACACATGCTCACATGCGAAAAGCATCTTCGGACGTGCTCTAACAATATGATCGATAATGAAGAATTCTCCCTTTTTTACTGTTGTATTTCTTCAACCTTTTGCTCTTTTCTGTGTTTTTCTCTTTTTTTTTTCTTTGAATCTCTTTTCGTGTTATATACTATGGTCTTTGCCTCACTTTCTCCATCCACGTGTGAATCAGGTGTTGGGAGTTTTTCTGTCCCCTCCCGCCCCTCCTTGAACCTTTTACTCTTAGCTGTAAGGCTGCTTGTTTACTGTTCAGGCATCACCTCCACATTAATGCGACCAGAGAGTTAGCTGGGCAGCATTTAATGCGGAGGTAGCAGTACTTCCAGATATTTGTTGTCCCTTATCCTTATCCTTTTTCTGGCATTTCCTTATCCTCTGGTATGCACAACTCTTTCAATATGCTACATTAAAGGACTGAGAAAGTTCCTGATCACCTCTGACAGAGGTTCTGAGGTGGTCTTTATCCTCAGACACAGTTAAGTCTCACATAAATATTCTTTACCTCTTCCTATAAAACGGTTTTCATTTCTTCCTTTGCTGATCGTCCTCGGATATGCTCTTATCATCGGACTGGATATTGGGCCATAGGCCCAATCCTTTCCCACACGTACAGTACCTATGGGATCAATTGGCCCCCACAATGACCATACCATAATGCTAAGGTACAAAACTTTTAGCCATTTTTTTAATAAAATTGGTAGTAACTTTGGTGTTATTTATTTATTATATTATTGATGTGGCAATAATTTTGTTTAATACCACATTAGTTTGTAAACTTTTAGTAAAATTAGTTGTATCTTGCTTTTTTTTCAATATTTTATTAAATTCTAACTAAATAATACTAGTTTGTATAAATATGCATAGTTGTCAGTATCGTACGATACGCGGTACGTATCATGTGTAAAAAGTTTCGTATCATATCGGCGTATCGTAAGTGTTCATGAATTGTACAATATAGTGTGTGTATCGTATGAATCGTATCGTACGATACATAGATAAATGCTTTAAAATAAGATTTTTTTTGTTAAAATTTGTACTTTTATTTGTATCTAACAAGATATTAGACTTGTTTTTAACATAAAATTATTAGTTTACTTAATTTAGCCAACTAAAATAACTTATTCATAAATTTTTTTCCCTCTCTCTCCTACAATTGGACTATTGATTATTAGATAACGTTTTAATGTGTCAAAAAGAAAAAACATGGCTCCATTTATCGGATTATCAGATAACGTGCCAAAACAGTAGACCATTGACATATCTCCACTATGATTCTAAAAGGGTAATCAAACTCGTGGCAAAGCAAGGACCACTCCTATCTTTTTTTTTGGTCAAATTTTTTAATCAGGCCCACTCCTATCATTACATACTCATTACTGCATTATGATAAAATAAATATAAAAAAAACCCCATTGTTTGAGTGGTTCAGAAAAATTATTGAGAGAGATGTATACACAAAGAGAAAGAAATAGTGTAATAGAGAAAATTTTGGGATCCTCCATTGTTACATGTGTGTATTAGGAGAAGAATGCTGTTGGGTTTATGCATGTTGAACCATTGTTCTCAACTAATCCTCCACCCCCAATAATCATTATTAGTCACGCAATCACCAACCCCCACTAATTTGCTTGAAAGATGAGACAATGCGAAAAAGTAGTAAAAAATATGTTTTCTATAACATATTTAAGAACTCAACCAAACAAATAAAAATATTTTTCATTTCTCAAGAAAAATAAAAATAAAAATATTTTCTAGAGCATTTTCAAAACCTTTTAAAAAAAATATTTTAACATGTTTTCCATCCAACCAAACACAGTTTTACGTTCACAAAAACAAAGAAGTCAATCCTTGCAATTGCAAAATATTGACGTGTGGACCCTTATCTTATCTCTTTTAAGACATGAATTGCTCCTTTCATAGAACGTAAGTCACATTTTGTGAAAGGAGCGTTTCCCCTTCGATCAAATGACAATGGCAAAGGTCCCTTAATTCATGACCAAAACTGGAAGTCTTCATTTCACATTGTTGTAGTTGTAGTTAGTAGGACCAAGTCTTTGTTTCTTCAAATGAATTTGAAAATGTGACCTACCATTTTTCTATTATTGTTCAAGCTTGAATGAAATGTGAGAAATCGGTTGACAGGAAAATTCCTTCAACTAGATAGAGGTTTTTTTTCTTAATTAATTTTTTTTTTTAACAGATAAGATATAATTTCAACTTATAATGCACGTTCCATGACGATTGCTCTCTATCATCAGGTTAAGAAGGCGGCATTCAAAAAATAGATCTCTTATTTGATAACAAAAGGTTTTACCAGTTAAACTAAATAGAGCCCACCCCTCTATTTGGTGGTTGAAAAGACAATTTGCTTGTTCTTTTAGTCATATAACATTTTTTTTAATATTCATGTGAGGGAAAAATTTAATCTACCTAATGTACCTAAGCCCTCCAAGCTTCTTGCTCCAACGAGGTTGTACCGAACCTTTTTTTTTTCTAGCTTCCCGGATTCCGCTACCTTGACCATAGCATCAACTAATATGAAATTGGTTCCTTCCTAACTGCTTCCCAAAGCACCAAACAGTCCTCTCACAAAAATGGATATGGTGATAAAAGATTTTGGTAATGAGCCTTTCAAGGATTTGACAATGGAGAGGAAGAGAGTAGAGGAATTTGAAGTGTCTCTTAGGTAAAGATTGTAGATGAGCCAATCTTGTTTTCTCTAGGGTTTCTCTCTCAAAATTCTCTCTTGAAGCTCTCTCTAAATTGCAGGTATAAGAGTATATATATAGTAGGGTGAGAAGGAATGTGAAAAATCAGATTTTCCTAAACAGGGTGTTCCGGTGACTTGACCTCGCGAGTGGGTTGAGTCCCAAGTTCAAGCCTTGAGTAAATGGCCTGGCCGGCCTGGGACTTTTGTCCTATAGTGCAACAGCTGCGTGTTCTTTTAGTCATATAACATTTTTTTTAATATTCATGTGACTTGTTTAAATAATACACATAGAATAATTTTAATATTTTTTTAATATTCATGTGACTTGTTTAATATTCATGTGAGGGAAAAATTTAATCTAGAGTCATGAAGGATTCTCTCGAATACACAAAAGAAGAATTTAACTATAAAATCTATCATATGAAAGAAAAAAAAAGTTGGAAATTTTATTGATATGAAAATTTCAATTTTCTTTTTTAAGATTATGACCAACTTATATGTTATATAAACTTAATTCATAAGTAAATATATTCCTAAGAATATATATCTTAAATATACTACAATATAAGACCCTTATGTTAACTTAAATAAAAACTAAAAACAATTAAAAATGGGTAAACAAAACCTAAAAATCCATAGAATTTTTAGTAAAAATATGTTTTCTATAACATTTTTAGGAACTCAATCAATCAAATGAAAATATTTTTTGGAACATTTTCAGAAACACAAAATATTTTTACATGCTTTCCATCCAACCAAACACTATTTTATGTTCACAAAAACAAAGAAGTCAATCCTTGCAATTATAAAATATTGACGCGTGGCCCCTTATCTTATCTTTTTCAAGAGATGAAGCCTCCTTTCATAGAAAGTAAAAAGTCAATTTGTGAAAGGAGCATTTCCCCTTCGTTCCAACAAAATGACAAAAGGTCCCTTAATTGATGAAACAAACTGACATGCTAGGCACTCAATGAAACAAATCGACACAAAGAGGTGGGAGCAAATTTCATTAATTTGTGAGAGAGACTACATCGTACATAACTAAATGAATAAAAGTTTTACATATGTATTTCAAAATGTGATCTACCATTTTACTATTTTAGTTCAACTGAAAAAGAAATGTGTGAAGTCGGTTAGCAAGAAAATTCCTCCAACCAGATAGAGGTTCTTTTAATATTAAAAAAAATTAAAAAATTAATAGATAAGATAAAATTTCAACCTATAATGCATGTTTTTTATCATCAGGTCAAGATGGCATTGTTTGAACCCTATATCTCTTATTTGATGACAAGAGGTTTTACTAATTGAATTAAATGGAGCCTACCCCTCTATCTATGTGGTGGTTGAAAAGAGAATTTGCGTGTACTTTTAGTCATATAACATTTTTTTTAATATTCATGTGACTTGTTTAAATAATACACACAGAAGAATTTTAATATTTTTTTAATATTCATGTGACTTGTTTAATATTCATTTGAAGGAAAAATTTGACCTAGAGTCATGAAGGATTCTCTTGAATACTCAAAAGAAAAATTTTACTATAAAATCTATCATATGAAAGGAAAAAAAAATAGTTGAAAAATTAATTGATACAAAAATTTCAATTTTCATTTTTAAGCCTATGACCAACTTATATGTTATGTAAACTTGATGGGTAAACTATGTATTTTATCACTATCATTTACACTATATTTGAATTTGGTTCTTAACCTTTCAATGGTGTCAATTTGGTCCCTAGACTTTCAATGTTATGTCAATTTAGTCCCTTCCATTATCTCTTAGACAAAAATTACTGACATGGCAAACAGCAAAAATAAAAAAGCTAGTTTACTGCTACATTGATGTCATGAAAGTTTTAAAAAATCACACACGATACTCTCTTCGATGGACAGAAAATAAACTATTAGCTCCTGAGTAGTAAACCTCAAATTCATGAGGGGTTCCTTGAATCCACAAGGAGGTAAATTAGGAATTAATCCACCAGGGGCCACCCCTATCATTACATACTCATTACTACATTTGGATAAAATAAAAAACAATCCCACTGTTTGAGTGGTTCAGAAAAATTATTGAGAGAGATATATACACAAAGAGAAAGAAATAGTGTAATAGAGACAATTTTGGGATCCTCCATTGTTGCATGTGTGTATTAGGGAAAGAATGCTGTTGGGTTTATGCATTTTGAACCATTGTTCTCAACTAATCCTCCACCCCCAATCATCATTATTAGTCACGCAATCACCATCCCCCACTAACTTGCTTGGAAGATGAGACAATGCAAAAAAATAGTAAAAAAATATGTTTTCTATAACATTTTTAAGAATTCAACCAAATAAATAAAAATATTTTTTGGAGCATTTTCAAAACCGCACAAGATATTTTCTTTTAATTTTTTTTTTTAAGAATTCAACCAAATACAGTTTTATGTTCACAAAAACAAAGAAGTCAATCCTTGCAATTGCAAAATATTAACGTGCAGCCCCTTATCTTATCTCTTTTAAGAGATGAATCACTCCTTTCATAGAACGTAAGTCACGTTTTGTGAAAGGAGCATTTCCTCTTCGATCAAACGACAATCACAAAGGTCCCTTAATTCATGATCAAATTAACTGGAAGTCTTCGTTTCACATTGTTTCAATTGTAGTCATTAGGACCAAGTCTTTGTTTCTTCATATGTATTTGAAAATGTGATCTACCATTTTTCTATTATTGTTCGGGCTAGAATGAAATATGTGAAATCGATTGGTAGGAAATTCCTTCAACCATATAGAGGTTTTTTTTTTTTTTTAACAGATAAGATAGAATTTCAACTTATAATGCACATTTCAAGATAATTGTTCTCTATCATCAGGTCAAGAAGGTGAGATTCGAAACATAAATCTCTTATTTGATGACAAAAGGTTTTACCAGGTAAACTAAATAGAGCCCACCCCTCTATGTGGTGGTTGAAAAGACAATATGCGTATTCTTTTAGTCATATAACATTTTTTTAATATTCATGTGACTTGTTTAAATAATACACATAGAAGAATTTTAATATTTTTTTAATATTCATGTGACTTGTTTAATCAAGAGTCATGAAGGATTGGAGTCATTGACATATCTCCACTATGATTCTAAAAAGGTAATTGGAGCCATTGAACTCGTGGCAAAGCAGGGCCCACCCCTATCATTACATACTCATTACTGCATTGGGATAAAATAAAAACAACCCCATTATTTGAGTGGTTCAGAAAAATTATTGAGAGAGATATATACACAAAGAGAAAGAAATAGTGTAATAGAGACAATTTTGGGATCCTCCATTGTTGCATGTGTGTATTAGGAGAAGAATGCTGTTGGGTTCATGCTTGTTGAACCATTGTTCTCAACTAATCCTCCACCCCCAATCATCATTATTAGTCACGCAATCACCATCCCCCACTAACTTGCTTGGAAGATGGGACAATGCAAAAAAGTAGTAAAAAATATGTTTTCTATAACATTTATAAGAACTCAACCAAATAAAAAAAATATTTTTCGTAGCATTTTCAAAACCACACAAGATATTTTCTTTTTAAAAACATATTTTAACATGTTTTCCATCCAACCAATCAAACACTGTTTTATGTTCACAAAAACAAAGAAGTCAATCCTTGCAATTACAAAATATTGACGTGTGGCTCCTTATCTTATCTCTTTTAAGAGATGAATCACTCCTTTCATAGAACGTAAGTCACGTTTTGTGAAAGGAGTGTTTCCCCTTTGATTAAACGACAATGAGAAAGGTCCCTTAATTCATGACCAAATTAACTGGAAGTCTTCATTTCACATTGTTGCAGCTGTGGTCAGTAGGACCAAGTCTTTGTTTCTTCATATGTATTCGAAAATGTGATCTACCATTTTTCTATTATTGTTCTGGCTAGAATGAAATGTGTGAAATTGCTTGGTAGGAAAATTCCTTCAATCATATAGAAGGTTTTTTATTTATTTATTTTATTTTTTTTATAACAGATAAGATAGAATTTCAACTTATAATGCATGTTCCATGATGATTGTTCTCTATCATCAGGTCAAAAAGGATGGATTTGAAACATTAATCTCTTATTTGATGACAAAAGGCTTTACCAGTTAAACTAAATAAAGCCCACCCCTCTATGTGGTGGTTGAAAAGACAATATGCGTGTTCTTTTAGTCACATAACATTTTTTAATATTCATGTGACTTGTTTAAATAATACATGTTGACGAATTTTAATATTTTTTTAATATTCATATGACTTGTTTAATATTCATGTGAAGGAAAAATTTAGTCTAGAGTCATGGAAGATTCTCTCGAATACACAAAAGAAGAATTTAACTATAAAATCTATCATATGAAAAGAAAAAAAAAAGTTGAAAATTTTATTGATATGAAAATTTCAGTTTTCGTTTTTAAGATTATGACCAACTTATATGTTATATAAACTTAATTCATAATTAAAAATATTCCTAAGAATATATATCTTAAATATACTACAATATAAGAACCTTATTTTAACTTAAATAAAAACTAAAAAGAGTTAAAAATGGGTCAACAAAACCTAAAAATCCATAGAATTTTTAGTAAAAATATGTTTTCTATAACATTTTTAGGAACTCAATCAATCAAATGAAAATATTTTGTGGATCATTTTTAGAAACACACAAAATATTTTCTTTAAAAAAAAATATTTTTACATGCTTTCTATCCAACCAAACACTGTTTTGTGTTCACACAAAAAAAAAAAAAAAAAAATTCAATCCTTGCAATTGCAAAATATTGACACATGGTCCCTTATCTTATCTCTTTCAAGAGATGAAGCCTCCTTTCATAGAAAGTAAAAAGTCACGTTTTGTGAAAGGAGCGTTTCCCCTTCGTTCAAATGAAAATGACAAAAGGTCCCTTAATTGATGAAACAAACTAACATGCTAGCATTTAATGAAACAAACTGACACAAAAAGGTAGGAGCAAATTCCATTAATTTGTGAGGGAGACTACATGGTACATACCTATATATATATAAGTTTTACATATGTATTTGAAAATGTGATCTACCATTTTACTATTTTAGTTCAGCCCTAAATGAAATGTGTGAAATCAATTTGCAGGAATTCCTCCAACTAGATAGAGGATTTTTTTTAAAAACAAATTTAACAAATAAGATAGAATTTCAACCTATAACACATGTTTTATGATGATTGTACCCACTCTAATACCAAATGAAAACTCATTTAGTGTATAAAATACATGTAAATGTTTAGACTCCCATATATAAATTTTCCAAAGCAAGCTTATTTTCAAACAATATATGTGCGGAATTTGAAATATAAGCAATACCCAAAATAGCAAACTACTCTAAACTAATCATTAATCACAACCAGCAAAAATTAAAAGATAATAGTACGGGAAAGAGACATGCAAACACAAGATAACACCAACATATGTTATCGAAGAGGAAACCAAAGAACTCAACAAAAAACCTCTTTGCTGCCCTCAAAGCGGTAAATGATCCACTAGAAAATTAGTTGTGATACATGAATAGCAATAGACCCTTCAAGCCTAATCTACCCAATGCACCTAAGCCCTCCAGGCTTCTTGTTCTAACAAAATTACACCAAATTGTGTCTTCTCTAGCTTACCAAATCTTGCAATTAGCCCATTGCATCAACCAAAATGAATTGGTTCTCTCTTGAATTGCTTCCCGAACACCAAGAACCTTCTCACTACTTTGAATTTGGTGAGGTAAGGATTTGGCTTATGATCCTCTCATGGGTATGACAATGGAGAAGATGAGAGTAGAGGAATTTGGAAAATCAAGTGTATAAGATTGTGCATGAATCAATCTTGTTTTTCTCAAAATTCTCTCTCTCAAAATTCTCTCTGGAAGCTCTCTACATTTTGTGGGTATAAGGGTATTTATAGTAGGGTATGAGATGGAATGTGAAAAGTCACTTTTCAGCAAAACAGGGTGCACTGGTGAGTCACTTGTGACCGGGAAGAGTTGCAAGTTCCAATCACCAGTTACCAGACTAGGCTAGACTGTACTTTTTGTCTTGTAGTGATCCAGCTGTTCTGACTCTTCATTTTCCTGCATGTTTCACACATGTGCTTCATTTTGACAAGTCACCACTCGTGAGTTAGTCATGAGTCACATTCTTGTTGCACACTCTTGATCAAATCTTCACACTTTCTCGCACACAACCTTTACATTATTCTCACCTAAATACAGAGTTTCTAAATGCTGAATTACAAGCAAATTTGGCATGGAATAAAGCCAACACATAGTTGAATAAATTCAACTTTACATAAACCCTATTTGAATTCGAACATGTTTCAATACTTAGAGCCTACACCCATGGTTTTGATATTGTCTATACATTTTGTTCTTTACACATATGGGTTTATATTTAAAAGATTTTGCAAACAAAAACATGTCATTCTTGTAATTTGATTTTAAAGTGAATATTCTAAGAGGGCTTTTGGTTCGTTATGATTTGCTCTTGATGTGATGCACATTACAATGATATGACATTAGATTTTTGGTTTATTTTATTTTTTCTAATATTGCCATAATCTCATCACATTCTTAAACAATATAATATTGTATTCTTGTATTGAGATTACATTAATGCAAGATTACAACAATATAATATTACGGTGTAATGTAACATTACGATGAACCAAACAGCCCCTAAATGTGAAGTTTATGTAACATTTGCATACCCAAATGCATGAATCCTAGTGGAGGTGATTTTTTGCATTTGACTTGCTATGATATCTGTATTTGACTTTAGGGGTATTTGGTTTGTTGTGATGTGTCATTGATATGATGCATATTACGATAATGTGATATTAAGGTACTTGGTTCATTTAATTTTTTCTAACATTACTGTTATCTAAGATTATAAAATATATCACATCACCTTTATCTTACCATCTTCTTAAATATGGGTAATCTTACATCACTTATGGCTAGGGATATAATAATTTATGGATTGACAAAATTGCCCATACTAATAAATAATATTTACAAAGTTGTCCTAATCTATTTTCAAGCCCTAGCCTCTCTCTCTCTCATCAAATGTTCAAACCCAACTCCACTCTCTCATCAAATTCAAACTCTCTCTCTCTCTCTCTCTCTCTCTCTCTCTCTCTCAAAACTTTGCTTAATTTGTTTTAGATCTAAGTGTTGGGTTACATGTGTGAATGAAGTTCCACATTGAATAAAGATGAGAAGAATGAGTGGTTAATATAACATAATTGAGCACATACTCATTGGGCTTAGGCCTTTTGGGTTAAAGTGTGTTTCTATATGTTATATTAATTACTCAAGGAAA
Source organism: Quercus rubra (assembly GCA_035136125.1). Lineage (NCBI taxonomy): Eukaryota > Viridiplantae > Streptophyta > Magnoliopsida > Fagales > Fagaceae > Quercus > Quercus rubra. The sequence continues at coordinate 25,982 of JAXUIC010000391.1, read as the reverse complement.
CTTCCCAAGGTGTTTATCTCCCTAACAAGTGGTATCAAAACCCATGGTGGTGTGCGGTTAAAGTGGTGATGTGTTCATGGTCCTTACCTAGCGAGGATAAAGAAAGCCTAAATGGCCCACACACAAAGATCCTGGAGAAAAAAGAAAGAAAAGAAAAGCCCAACAAAGGAATATTGCTAATGGTGCTAAATAATTGTGATACCCCAATTTGATTAATTGTGTGATGTGTGTGGGTGTGTGATGAGTCCCATATCGGATATTTACTGGGTAGATCTGGGCTTTATTAACAACTACAAGGAGCCTCAATAGTGACTAGTCCTGTTGAGGTATAACGCAGATGTGGCTAGCGCTTTTCCTTGGGTCGTTACATATGGTATCAGAGCCGGTCCGGTAACTCCATGTGGGCTCAGAGACACTACCCCACAAAGTGGGCCCTAACGAGGACGTTAGGGATTTAAGTGGGGGAGATTGTGATACCCCAATTTGATTGATTGTGTGATGTGTGTGGGTGTGTGATGAGTCCCACATCGGATATTTACTGGGTAGATTTGGGCTTTATTAACAACTACAAGGAGCCTCAATAGTGACTAGTTCTTTTGAGGTATAGCGCAGATGTGGCTAGCACTTTTCCTTGGATCATTACAATAATGGTGTGGTGTGAGGTTCCCATGGACATAGACGTGCAGGGTTCCCATGGATGTGCGTGCGGGGTTGACACGTGGTTCCCATGGATGACGTACAAGAGACTCATGGTTGATGCATTGATGAAGTGAAAAGCCCATTAGGCAAGGGGGAGTGAGTAGGACTTGTTCATGGCCCATAGAGAGGTCTTGAAGCCCACAGAGAGGCAGAGACTCACACGTGAGGGGGAGATTGTTGGGTTACACATGTGACTGAAGTCCCATATTGAATAAAGATGAGAATAATGAGTTGTTAATATAACATAATTGAGCACATTTCATTGGGCTTAGGCCTTTTGGGTTAAAGTGTGTCTCTATATGTTATATTAATTACTCAAGGAAACTCCCTAAGGTGTTTATCTCCCTAACACTAAGTTGTTTGGTTGGTGAGAAAATATGGGAAAGTGAAAAAGGAATTTATTTGGATGTTTTATGGTTATTTTCTTGTGAAATGGAGGGTTGCAATTGTTTGGCTAATGAGAAAGTGCAAGTAAGTGAAAGAAATTCATTTTGTTTTTTCTGATCTGAGTTGTATTGGTTGGTCGGTAGTTGTTTTTTTTTTTTTTTTTTTTAATTTTTTTAATATAGAATTTCAACCTATGGTGTCTACTTTTGATAATTGCACTCTTTATCATCAATCAATGACACCAATCAGTGTAGATTGTGTTGAACTCTAGATCTCTTATTCAACAATCAGAGATTTTACTAGTTAAGATAATCGAAATCCACATGGTCAGTAGTTTTTTAGTTGGTGAGTGTTGATACCCATTTTTGCGACACACTTTTTACAAGCCTAATTCAGCCAAGCTCGACTTACTTGTGGGCTCAATTCAGGTATTGTATTATATTTTATTCTTTTAAGCATGACCCAAGCCCATGTGACATATTGGGGAAACTGAGGAAGTGTCGTTTAGAGGGTAGGGGTTGGTTTCCTTTGGACCTTTTGCTTGAGCCCAACCTAGGTGTGCTACCAAGTGAGCAAGGGATACTGATAGTACCTCAGCCTCATGGAGGAGGTCTTGTACCTAAAATTTCCACACCAAAAGAACTGTCATACTCTGGCTGATTGTGGCTCAAAATTTCTGTTTGAACCCATTTTTTCCTTAAAAATAGTTGGCTCTAATTGACCAACTCTAGCTACTAGCCCTCACTTAGGCGAGCCTCCAAAGAGTCTGAAATAACTGAAAACGGGGAGTCAATGAGGGTTTAGACAAGCTTTTCCCTTAATGATGATAAAATTAAGCCCTCATTTTATCCAAACAAAAGCAAACCTAAAAATCATTACTTGCTTAACACCTTGGGGTCCAAAGGCTTTTTTATTGACCAAAAGCCAGTCATTAGTAGCACTGCAATCTCAATGTAAAACTTTCCCTTCAGCTCAAAACAAAACCAACCACATTTTACTCTGAGAGCAACATCCCAAGCTCAATATAAGAGTCTCTCTTTAGCCAACTATGTTCGACCTTTAGAGCTGAAACTTTAGAGCAAAAGCTCATTTAATTAGCTAACATTCTCACAATTCTGAAACTTAGGAGTGGAAATATGAGTACGGGAGAACCTTCCCTCTCTTCCTCACAACCACTCCCAATTTTCTCTTCTCAATGACTGTATGTTGAAATTTCAGACCTGATATATACTTTTTCTGCATTTCAGTTATGGCATTTTGATTTATTTCTTGTTAAAGCACCATTAGCCTTTTGTTCATTATACATTTGGAATTTTTGGCTTGAATCTCCACAAATAAACACTTCTAAAGAACCCAAGGAGAGATATGAGATAATCTTGCAATTTTTGCCCTCGTAAAAACGTCCCTGAGAATGAGAAAATAGAGGAAATATATATACACTTTTGGTTAGTATATTTTTTGTTACTTAAAAAATATAAAATTTTGTTAAGTTATATCTAAGGGAAATTTATGGAATCTAATTGTAAAATTTTAATTATTTTTAGGAAGGTAAGAAACTAACCAGATTACAATCCTTTAATCATATTACATGAATCTAAGATTACTAGAATGTAACATTACACTATGATATAACATCAAGTGAACTAAATGTATTCTTACTTACTATGAAGAGCCTTTCTTAACCTTAAGGGTGTGTTTCTTTGGAGGTGAAGTAAGGTAGATGGAAAAATGGGAAGAAAATTTTTTTTGAAATGTATTTAGTTGAGTAGGAATTCTGGAAAATAAATAATGGGATCCAGGTGTTTTCTTCCTAAACCCACCAATATGTTTTCTCCCAAAAATGGAGAGAAAACTGAGTGGGGAGGAATTTTTTCTTAATTGACAAAAATGCTCATATGCAAGTACACATGGGCTTCTTCAAGTTGCCTTTATTTTATTTTATTTTAATTTTTTTATTATTTTTTTTCTAGGGTCAGGGCATGATATATATATGAAGAACCTTTCTAGATTGACAAAAATGCGCATGTGCATATGCACATGGGCTTCTTCAAGTTGCCTTTATTTTTCATCTTCTCCCTTGGGTAGTAACTTTGCCTTGTTGCCTTTTTTTTTTTCTTTTTCTTTTCCTTCCCCCCCCCCCCCCCCCCCCCTCCCCTTCTTGGGCAATAACGTTGCCCTTCTTTTTTTCTATTCTTTTTTTTTTTTTTTGAGACATGATTTTTATTTTTATAATAAATTTGGGTGATTGCTATTTTTTTGTGATTATTTGTCACTTTTTTGTTTTAATTGGACATCATTCTTTAAGAAGGATATTTGAGTAAATTTCTTCAAATCCATTTTTTTCATCTCTCCATTTTCCCACTTCTAACCAAACAAAAATGAGAGAAAATAAAATATTTTCTATCCTTTCACTTTTCCATCCTTCTACCATTTTTTATCCTTCTACTATTCCACTCCTCCAACCAAATGGACCCTAATGATTATGTAATAAATAGAATATTTATTCATCATCTTTTATCCATTAGCCTAGAAACAAACATGAACTTTGCCTCAAACTTTTCTCTCTCAAAAAGTTGATGCTAACTTTCAGCCAGAACCATAAATTTTAACAACCCCATGGACAAGGATCTCAACTACCGTGACTATGATAGACTTGTATTTACGTTAAATTCTCCGATAAAGAATGCACCTAACTTCCATTATCCCTTTTCCTCCAGAAAAGGCGGAAAAAAATCCATTATCCCAACTAATGCTATTTACGATATTGGGTCCACCATTTTCCATACGCATCTCTGATAAGATAAGTTGGGTGTTGTTGATTAAAGTTTGCCTTGTGGGAACAAAATTATTTTTATAGAATCTGTCGAGATAAAAATAAAATACGTTTATGGGCAAGAATGAGAAAAATATGATGTAATATTGTCCTATACAAAACAAGTTTATTGCCTATACATATTTACTCTACAAATAATATTGAAGAACTCTACATTTAACAATTAAAAGAGGATATAACATTGGTGATCAACAACATAGAGGCAAATTATCAAGAAAATCTAGAAATGATGAAAAAATATAAAGTCTTACAAGCAAAGGAATTAATGCTTGAAGAGATTATAGAGCCGAAGATCAAGTGAATTGTATCGTACAGATAGATTAAACTACTGTATTTTAAATATCAAGAAATATTTATCTAATTTTTGTAATTAATTGTAAAAGAATATCATCTTATATTCCTATCCTTAACTAAGATATACTTGAACATTTTTAAATAACGTTATAGGTAAAATTGTTGAAACATTTACATTAATTTATATCTTTTTTTGTTAAAATAATTATTATATCATCATGGTTTGACTTTGGTGGAACTCCGATCTAACTTCAAAAACCTTTGTTGTGTATGTCTAGTGTCCGTTTTTTTTTAACTCTAATCTACAATTACAAAGGTTAGGCCCTTTTGTAGTTGTACTCTAACTAAATAATGTATTATAAATCTTGTTTAAAAAACTAATATTACTATTTTCGTGTGTGTTCTAATAAGTATTAATGTTTACTAAAAAAAAAAAAAAATTTCAAAAACCTTGGAGCTCTCCCTTTTTTGATTCATTAAATGATTTGGTTTTAAAAACATGGCTGTCATGTCATTTAAAAGGGTGACCTTATTGCTCCGTTGGGCACATACATTAAAAATAATTAACCATATTATTTGGAATCATAAGTGTTCGATATTAAATCTTTAGATACTAAAATACTCATTTGAAACGTCATCTACCAAAATCGACATTGAACTTCTCCCTTTTTATTTTTGTTTTATAAACTGTTTAAATTTCAAAATCATGGCTGCCATGTCATTAAAAAAGGTCATCTTATTGCTCCGTTAGCCACATACATAAAAATAATAATAATAATAATAATAACCAGATTATTTGGGATCATAAATGTTCGATATTGAAAATCTAGATGCTAAAATAAATCATTTGAAAGAACAGGTAACAAAATTGCTTATCATGTAAACTTTAATAAGATTCAATCGTGTTTAAGGCCAAAATTTTAAATTTTTTTACATTTTATTTTTAATTAAAATAAATTTGTCCAAACGCAATCAATCAGATAATAGGAAGTGGATCTTATAATAGGATATGTAATATGATTTGTTGTATTGTATATGTATTCCTAGGCAAGTCGGTCCTAGTAAAGGCAAGATTTTGAGGTGTGACCTTCTTTTCATCTCTTTTTGGTTTGCCCGCTAGATGAGAGCTACATTTTCTAAAGGAAAATGCTAAAGCAATTAATTGCTTGTATTCGGTAAAAGTGTAAAACAACCTTTGCAACATTTCCTTAATGAACGAATTAATCGCAAGACTCTCGTTTCACTGGTGATAACGGCCGGCGGGGCCAAGTGTTTAATTTTTTTGTTTCCAATGAAACAGACAGCATTGGTCCTCAGTCGATCATGACATGACCGAAGTGAATTACATGGTGATCATCAAAGAGAGTGAGAGAGTAAATGTTTTTTTTTTTTTTTTGGTAAGACGATAAAATTTCAATTTATAGCGTCTATTTTACGATTGTGTACTTTATTATCAAGTCAAAACACTATTTGATTTTAGGTGTAGATTAGGTTTTAACCACATATTTCATATTCAATGACAACAAAACCTTACTAATTGAGCTAACGGAAACTCACAAAGCAAATGTCATTTGCGAGAGTTAATCCATTTTATGTCATGATAGTAGACATATAAAAATATTATAATAAAGTACATTTTTAGTCCATAGGGATGCGTTTATTTTATCCCTTTACATTTTAAATTTTTTTCATTTCTACTCTTCATGTTCGACTCCATTTTCATATTTGTCTTGCCATCCATTTGTTTTAGTAATCTAACCCTTAAGTGTAGTTCATGTTAAAATAATTAATATATCACTAGATGTAAAATGCTGTGAAATCCAAGAATTCCATTGTTGTAAGCGTGAACACACACACACAAACAGAAAAAGAAAAAAAACATAATATGAATTGTTAGATTACTAACGGAAATGGATTGAAGAGGCAGTATAATATTGAAATCAAACACACAATGTCAAAATGAAAATTTAAAACAAAAAGGACCAAAATGAAATCAACATCAAACTCGATGGAGCACAAGTGTACTTTAGTCGAAAACAGGGGCGGCGTTAAGGGTTGTTCAGGGGGTTCAAATGAACCCCTTGACTTGAAAATAAAAATATTATATATATAAAAAAAAATTTTATCATCTTTACTTAAAAAAAAAAAAAAAATTGTACATCCTAACTTAAATTTTGCACACCCTAATCACAAATAAGTCCAACTCAAAACTAAACAATAACATAGGCCAACCCAATCCAAAACTAAAACAACACGGATCAACCCATCCTAAAACCAAACAACAGCACAGATCATATAAATCTCTCTCTTATGAATCTCATCTCATCTCAGTTAATTATTTGACTATCTTGGTATCTTCAACTCTAAGAATAAAGAGTGAATATTTGTGAGTTGCAAGTGCTATTTTATTATAAATTTTTATTATGTGTGTGTGTGTGTGTGTGTGTGTGTGTGTGTTTAATACTGATTATGAACATTTTTTCATAATTTTTTTTGTGTGAATTGTGATGTGTGTGAATGTGTGTATGTATAGTACAAACATGATATAACTTTATATAATTTAATTTTTAGGAAATACAAAGAGTTTGTAATGATTTAAAATATGAAAACTCATAGAAAGAAATTGTAATACTTTATACATTTGCATGGTTTTTTGTTGGTAACTGGATATAGTCAAGTTTTATTTTGATTAAATTTTATTTTAACTTATATTTCTTAATAAACCCTCTAGAAAAAATTCCTAAAGCCGCCTCTAGTCGAAAATCTCATATGTATTTAAGAGAGAATTACCAAATTGAAGAGCTGAAGAGGTGATAGTGGAATTTACCCAAAATTTTAAAATGAGGTGATAGTTTGTACATTTCTAGATTTGAAAAGTCAATTATTTTAGAAACACACTATTTGTCACAATTTTCTAAAATAGTTGTGAGTGGATAACAATCACTAACATGTTAACATACTACCTTTTGCTTTGTCGTTATACTATTTCTTAAAAAATAAAATCTGAACCACTTGAAATAGCTGGGGGCCCCACCTGGGTGGGGGTGGGGGAGGGAAGGAGGGGAGGGAGTTTACACTATAAATAGGAGCACAAAAGACATTAAGGAACCATCAAGTGCACAATATATTTTCTTTTATAATTGAGTTTTAGTTATGAGCGGAGAGAAAATGAATTAAAGCTTGCTTCATCAGGCACCATCTCTAGCCAACTTATGCTGTCCCTTGGAATTAACAAGCATTCTCTTCAAAAGAAAATTCACAGGTTCTTTAGTCCATCCCTTCACTTTATTTTTGTTCTTCAATATTAAGTTTGCCAAAATTGAGCATTTACTAATTTAATTGAGTTCATATTCGGTAACGTGTACTTCGGAATTTTACTAAAAATTTAACTTATAAGTTGGGTTCTAAATGTTTGTATACTATGTCTGCGACACTGTCCACCACCACAATAGAACTTCACCGAGGAACAATAAACCACCACACACTGCCACAAATAAGTCAAGACCTGCTCTTCTCTCTTATGACCCCATATATATGTAGACCTAGCAAAATAGGTCAAGCCTTTAGTAATAAAGTTAAATATATTTTTAATTGACTAATTTTCAGTAAATGTTTGTATAATAAATTTTTATTAAATTTTTCTGTAGTAGATGAAAATACAAATGATATCACTTGTCGATTTGACAAGTAGTTCTCATACATAAAATGTTTTCACCATTGGATCTACTACTAACATTAGGTAATTTCTTTTCTTTTTCTTTTTTTCCATTTTTTTTCATAAGTTCATTTTATATTTTCCTCCAATTTTTTGTTCTTTAGCTTACATGTTATTGTTGTTCTTAGAGTTATATATATAGTATAAGTTTGGGTTTTTTTTTTTTTTTTTTTTTTTTTTTTTTTTTTTTTTTTTTTTCCACTTTTCATAGTTTATTTGCTTATATATGTACAGTTTTTTAAAAATTTCAATTATTTTGTAAGTACAACTATAATTTTGCATGCTTTCAACAAAGAAGCTAATTCAAAAGCACACATACTTTTAGAGGTGATATTAATCTCTTCTTTTTTTTTTTTTTTTTTTTAAGTTTCACGAATAACATGTATAAGTTTTTTTTTCTTCTTTTGTGAAATTTGTTTGTTTGTTTAGATCCTGTAAACTCAGATTGTTTAACCTAATTAATTAACCAAGTTGATACTTATGTTTATTATTCAGATCTAAGTTAAACACATACAATCATATCACTTAATTCAAAAAATTAAAGAAGACAAGCAATATGATTACCCAAGAAAACCAATAAAACCAACAATTTCAAGGTAAAAACTTGAGGAGGATTTAACCTAATCTATCCTCAAGACAACAAATTCACTTTGATAGAATGGAAGCTTTACAATAGATTTTTCACTAAATGTAAAGCTACCTCTTATAGTACTTACTCATACAATCACGTACAGCTCCGAATCCATGGACTCTTCTATTTGAATTTGTCACACACAAACACTTACGTTTGTGACTTGGAGATCCCATTCAAAGCTTTAAATTATTAGCTATGTATGATCTTGTAGTGACAGCTTCATATCTACCAATTCTAATAATGTGTAGATGGAATTCTGGTAGTGACTTTAAAAGGAAAAGACACAGTATCTTTTAGATCTCACAAGAGCACCTCCAAAGTCTCTTCAAAATGTGCCTTAAGATTTTCTTTAAATACTAGGAGAATTAGATCTAAAACCCTAATCACTGATGGGCTTAACGAGTTGTTGGGCTTTAATTAAATTCTGTAGAAACGCATCTCGATCAATCAAACCTGGTCTCTCGATCAATTGAACCTGGCGAGTTTCTAATTTCCTGAATCCGCAGCTTTCTTGTTCTTGTGTTTTGACTTGTAACACCTTAAGTATTGTCCAATCAAACCTATAGACATAGGAATCTATATCTAGACAAATTTGTATTCATGGTTTGCCAATTTATCTAAACTTTTAGAACATAAAAAAATAATTATCAAAGTAATAAACCATCAGAACTGATTATTGGATTCTAAACTATTAGGTTTTAGATCCCTATGAACTAAATTGTTTAACCTAATTAATTAACCAAGTGAATACTTAGGCTTATTATTCAGATCTAGGTTAAAACAAAACAATCATACCATGCAAAGCAACAAAAAAGTAAATAACACAACGATATGATGACCTAGGAAAACCAAATCGGTAAAAAACCTGAGAAAGATTTAACCTAGATATCCTTAAGGTAAAAGAAAATCCACTAAAAAGAATTGAATTTTACAATAACACTTAGACTACTAATATCCTATTGCTACTGCACATAGAACATACTTAGGTTTATTACTAATAAATCATATGAAATACTAATAAATAATAAACATTTTGTATATATTTCTCAAACATTGGTTATTCAATAAATAGGGAACTGCCATAGTCACATTCCATTGTTTAACTAAAATTTTGTTGAGACTAATGTGAATGCTCTTATAAATTGATGTATCAAGTTATAAAACACAACTAAAAAGTAATTAAGAAATTTATTTATGTGTCCGGTTAACAGGCGCTCTTAGAGCATCTGTTAATAGATAATTTTAGGAAAGTTTTAATATAACTTTTACGAGAAATATAAAAAATATTGAAAAAGTTAATTTCTTTTTTATTTTCCCATAAAAAGTTTCAAAAAATATTTTCTAAACTGAAGTCCTTAAAGCATTTGTTAACTTTTCCATTTATTTATTATGTTGCTAATGTAAAATTAATCACATTGATTTATTGTCTCGTTAGCTTGTAAACATTATGTAGCAATTTAAAAAAAAAAAATTCAATAGTTACAACAATAAGGAAGGGCAATGGAATGAATAATGAACAAATTAATTGCAATTTTTTTATTTAAAAAAAAAAGAAGAAATTAATTCCAAGTCTTCTTTTAGCCTTTTTTTTTTTTTTTTTTTTTTTTTTTTTTTTTTTTTTTTTGAGATAAAAGATAGATAGATATATATATATATAGCAACATTGGCCTTTTTTGAGATATATATATATATATATATATCTCTCTCTTGGCCTTTTTTAGAGTAAAATAAAACAATACATATATGGCAACATTGGCCCCCTATTAGTGCACTGTTACCCGACGTGACTAAACATTATTGCGGCTGATTAGGGGAAAAAAGGAGATTAGCGTTTGGGATTGGGACAGTCTGGACAAACCACACCTACTATATATGAGTGCAAGCAGAAGAGATCAGGGCACATAATCAACAAAAAGAGAGACTACAAATGAGTGTGATGGTATTTTAGAGGAGGTATCTCAAGAAATACAAGCATTTCTTTCCAGTGAAGTTTGCAGGTTCTTACCTTGTCATTTCAGTACTTACTATATATTCTCTTGGAAAAGATTTATTTAGAGAGAAACCACGTTTCCTATATATTTTTGTTGAATGTGAATTTTAAAATTTTAATCGTTAGATTGCATATTTTTATTTTATTCTTCATGCTTGTAAAATTTCAATAAGAACAAGATCAAATATCAATAGTTATATTATCAATCAAATATTTAAATTTCAAAAATAAGTTATTGATCAAATAGTAAATAACATTCGATTTGAACAAAATTTGGCATGTGTGTTAAAAAAATTAAGTAAATGCAATCAAATGGTTAAGTTTTTAAAAGTTATATCTAATAAAAACATTTATAAGGAGTTTGAAGGGTTTTTATCCAAACTACTTAAGAGAAAAATCTTGTCCAATTCTTTTTTGGAAAATTTGTTGTGTTGGGAATTGGGATAGAGGCAAGGGGATAGGATGTAGGGATGTTTAAATTAACCTTGTGTATATATATATATATATATTTCCTTAAATAAATAGGGAAGAGATTTGGTGCCAAACCCTTTATTTTTAATCTCAAAAATTGGGGAAGAGTAGAGGTTTCACTTATATTAAAAAAATATATATTAAATTGTTGATTTTACACTTATAATTGTACATAAAAGAGTTATATATACTTCTCTTATCATTTTCTTTCTTTCCCATTTTATTTTATTTTATTTTTGAAAAACAAGCACGCACACACACACTGAGGAAAATGAATGAGATTCTAACACAAAGACATAACATAAAAAAGATGCATACTTGTCCCATTTTAATTTTTAAAACATCTTAATATAGGAGATAGATATTTATTCTCCTACCCTCTAGTAATTAATTTCTAAAACATCCAAACAAGGGAAAAGATAACCATTCATCTCCCCTCTTCTCTCATCTTCTCTACTTTCTAGTTGCTCTAGAGTTCAAACTTTCAAACATACTATTAATTAATAAAAAAATATTTTAAATAAGTAATTACTTGATATTTTGGAAACAATATTCCTCAATAATAACAGGTTTGATAAGAGATATTCTAATATGATCTACGTACAACTTATGAAAGAGAAGAAGAGATTGGTAGGTAGTGGAGAAAAAGGAGATGAAATTCAAATCAAAGAAATGGGGCAATAAATATTCCTTATTATTATGAATATAGAATAATAGTTTTATTGAAGAAAGAGAAGTGCTACTATGTTACAACATCACTAATGAACATATAAATATTATCTCGACTGAAAAAAAAAACAAAAAAACAAAAAATCCATGCACGATGGCCATATATGAAAACATATGTGGATACTTTTTCTTTTCTTTTCATTTTCTATATAGATATAATAGAAACTTAATTTATTGTGACTGCTCCTTGATAATTGCGTTTTATTATTGGGCAAGACATCAATTAGTTTTTTGTATAATTGAGGTTAAATTTCAAATCTCTTATTCGACGACAAAAACTTTACTAGTTAAGCTTATTGGAACCCACTGGATGCTTTTTCTTTAAATGTTCATAAACAATTTATATTCATTATAAGAAACAACCAAATTTATATTAATGTTTTTAGCAAACAAACAAACATTTAATCTAATTTCAAGTTTGATTATTTGTCAAGTTATGCTTATACATAATAATGTATTTATGAATAAGTTAGTAAGCATGAAGCTTCATTTTAATTATATATATATATATATATATATGAGGCAACCAATTTCTTTTTTCTTTATTTTTTCCCCTTCTATACAAAATTTCTTTTATGGGTTTTACTACCAAAAAAAAAAAAAAAGCAACGCATGAGGTACTACTGTTGCTGACCTTTAGATTTTGCAATACTAACAGCTGGTGCATGTGCTTGTGTTTTCCCTCTTTGGTGGTGAGTTAGAAGAAGGACTACCAAGGGTCAATCATGAGATTTATGAGAATCTAGGTTTGAAATTTCTAACAAACAATTTCAGGCCATCTCAAAAGATCATTCTAGTAATTACCAGGTGCAGTGGTGTAGGTAGAGGACCCAAACCCACCCCTCTCCCCCCACGCCACCCTACTTTTTTAAAATATATTTTATTCTGTCTAATTTTCCTTAATGGCCTCTCATATTTTTAAAATTTTGTACAAATATTAATTTGAAGTACAATATCTCTTTTTTATTTTAGTATTTATTATTATACGGTTTTTACCATATATAACTCATTAATTCTCTGTATTTTTTAAAAGCAAACTCCTTTTCATTTTTTATTTAAATAAATATTGAGGACACAAGAATGCATTGATTTTTTTTTTTTTTTTCATTTTCTATTAAAAGAAATGATACTATGATTTTTACAATTAAAATTTTAGGATAGGTTATATTTTTTCATCCATAAAAAAAAGTAAAATATTTTTTTATATTTTATTATTATTATTATTATTATTATTACATTGTATATGTTAAGGCATATAAAAGTAATATTTATTAATTAATGTATTTGAATTAATTTATTTTATACGTTTCATGTTTTCTAAAACTATTATTATACATTAATGTGTAATCTTTAATTTATTCAACACAAAAAATTATTTAAAATATTCAAAGTATTAATTATAATTAATTTAAAGGATAACTACACAGCTTAGTGAAAAACAAAAATTCTCTTAAATTGTATAAAATTGACTTGATCAAATTTTTATATATACATAAAAATAATATATATATATATATATATATATATAGACACACTCAATCATCTAATAGACACGTTTTAAGCATAAATTAATAAGTGTGGGTATAAATTATAGATATATTTTGCTTGGCCCTACTGGAAAACATTGTTGGCTTTGCCACTAACCTAGTATATGTGAGGCAAGGAATTACACTCATTTGAGAGAATAGTGAGGTGCTCAAATCTCCAAGGGCTCTATGTACTCCCGTTAGCCCAGAAAAAAAAAAGGTGGGAGGGGGTCATCATTCACCCAAAAAAAAAAAAAAAAAAAAAGCACCTACCTCTTAATATTACTTCAGGTCTTTTTTTACTGGGGTGGGTGTCTTTCCAATCCTTGGATTTATTATCCCTCTTCTTTTTTCTTTTCTTTTTGTCTTTTATCTCCTCTTGTGTAAAGCTTTCTAGGTTTTGCTGATTTGGTTAGATTTCCTTATTCCCTCTTTAAACTCTTTTTCCCCCTTTTTCGAACACCTTTTTGGATTATTGAGAACCATATAAGTTAAAAAGATGATTAAACTTTATTTTGTCTAATGGTATTCAAATTAATTAAGACGATGATTAATCTTTATTACATCTTTATGAAGTCTTTTAAGTCATTGCTCAGAAAGCCAAGGGTTTCTTTGTTCTTTTACCTTTCTTAGTCTCTCGCATCAAAAGCTTTTAGTGTTATTTCCTATTTTCTTTAAGAAATCCTTTCTCACACAGACAAAGTTTAGTTACAAACTTAATTGAACGAGAGGTGACATCTACCTAAATTAAACAAGTGTCCTATCATGTGAATCTCACATGATGACCTTAACTCATTTAATGGACCCATTATGGTTTGTTATGAGGGGCATGGTTGAGTGGGTCTTAGCTAGATATGGGTGGTGGTTAGTTATTTGACTGGCAATTGGTGGCTAATTAGGTAAGGGAGTAATCGGATTTTGTGTGGGTGATTTTGCTCATGGGTTTAAGTTGAGTTATTGAGCTCAGTTGACACGAACTTGGGTCAAATTGGATGTAGTTGATGGCTTTGAAAAATGATATTGATTCAATGATGTGGTGACACTATGGAGGTGAAAGGGAGTGGGGATAGGGAATAGCAAAGAAAGACAGGGGATTGGGGGTGCCGATGGAGTGAGAGAAAGGTTGAGAGAGAGACAGAGAGAGAGGAGAGTAACGACTTAAGTTTTGAATGGGTTCGTTAAATGACGTAAGAAGGTTGGGTGAGATGGCATGTCCTCCAACTTGGTTAATTTGTAATTAAACTTTGTTCTTGTTACCATTTCATTTGTTTGTTTGTTTTGTTTTGTTTTGTTTTTTTTTTTTTTTTTTTTTTTTTTTTTTTTGCGTACTAATATATTAATGTATATGTAACAAGTTTTTGCCCATTGAGAGCTGAGACTTACCCCTGCTTGTTAATTTTGTTTTTGCGGCTAGGAAAAAAAGAGCACGACAGGTGGAAAAGCCGGAAAGGTAGCATTTCCATATAATAGTGATTCAATCGAAGAATGTGAATTGTGAACACAAAGAGTTGATTATTGACCTTCCACCTCACAAGCGGTCCGTGCAAAGAGTTTCTTTCCCGGACATGGATCAGATAACGCTGTCAGAACAACGTGGAGGCAAAGAGTATAGTATAGAAATTCCACCACCAGCCCAGCAAGTGGAACCTGAGAAGCGGCGCGAGTGTTGTATCTACAAAGTTCCCCTGAAACTCCGCAGAGTAAATGAAGATGCCTACACTCCAAAGCTAATTTCAATAGGCCCTTATCATCACAAAAGAAAAAATTTGAAGAAAATGGAAGACTTAAAAAGAAGATATTTCCGGGATGCCTGTGTTCGGACGAAGAAGAGCGAGGAGAATTTTTCAAGACGCATCCAAGAACACGAATACCAGAAGATCCTTCATTGTTATGCAGAGGGCAGTCACATGGAGGAGAAAGATTTCATGACAATGATTCTTTTGGATTCTATTTTTATCATTGAAGAGTTGTGGAGGACTAATGAAAACCCGCCAATGAGCCCACCAGCAATGACTACCATTTCCCAAAAGTGTGAGTGGAGGATGTGGGGTGCATGTGTAATTAATTTCCAAAAAGAAAGAAAAGAAGACAATCCAGAAAAGAAAAACCATGAAATGGTAAACCCATGGCGAAGCTATAACATAATGCAGGACTTGCTATTACTAGAAAATCAGGTTCCATTTTTTGTTCTGGAGGATTTATACGAGTTTGCCTACAGTGACCTTTTTATGTACCCGCAAAATCAAGATAATTCCTTTCGAAGGCATGTCCTCGAATACTTTTTCCATTTCTGGAAAACATCCGGTTTTGTTGGCGATTCTGATTACGAGAAGATATTCGCTGATAAGAAGAAGGAAGTCAAACATTTTACTGATTTCCTAAGAGATTCTCTCCTTCCACAGAATCTAACATTTGGAAGAAGTTTTGAACGTGTACCTTGTGCAACCAAGCTGTCTGAGGCAGGAGTGGAATTCAAAGTCAGCAAATCCAAGAATGGAGGCTTACTTGACATTCAATTTCGAAAGAGTGGCTTCTTGAAAATTTGTCCATTTTTAAACTTTTCATGGCTCTTGAGTTGCTTTCCTTGCCTCAAATGCTTGGAGATCATGCAACCTGTCTTCGAACTCAAATCCTTTATAATAAGGGATGCAACTGAACCTGTTGTTCGAAACCTCATGGCCTTAGAGCAGTGTCATTATCCACGGGAAGCTTACGTATGTAATTATATTGTATTGTTGGATCATCTTATCAACACTAGAGAAGATGTGGATCTACTTGTTGAGAAAAACATTATCGTTAACTGGCTAGGCAACAATAAGGCAGTGGCAGTTCTGATCAACCACCTTTGCCTACAAATTATAGAAGGTAATCATTCCTGTTACTTTGAACTCAGTAAAAAGATTAAAGATCACTATACCAGCCCTTGGAGCAAACTCATGGCATCCTTAACAAATCTATATTTCAAAGATTTTTGGAGAGGGACAGCAACTGTTGTTGGAATCATGGTCCTGTTTTTCGCTTTCTGGAATTTCCTTAGGCCTTTTGTCTTTCACACTTGAACATTTGTGTGCTTCAGTGTTTGTTGGAGACTTGGTGCTTTGCTTCTGCTTATTTAGATGCATTCTGAACTTTGTAATAATGCTTTGCTTCTAGCTTAACAAATGTTTTGTTGTAAGTTTGTGATGTTTCCACATCTATAAACTGGTGTGGTGAGTCTGTATTTTAGCAAATAAAGCTATATGCTATGTTAATGAATCTTGTGACATGCATCTACGCTAATATCATTAATTATTCTTGTTTTGCTCTAAAAACCTTTTATTTCACACGTAAAAATTTCTTTTGCTGAATTTTTTTCCCCTTAGAATTTTATATGTAGCCACTTTAATTGTTGGGCAGTTTGGTTCACAAAAATATTGCAACCATTACGACATTACACAAATGTGACGTACGGTTCGTTTATATACGTACATCTTACATTACGGAATATAAAATTATCAAGAGATTTGCATTACAATATTTTATCGTAATTAATGTGATTATCTATTGAGATGATGATAATCTTATATGCAATGTAATAATGTATTTTTATCAAAAAGAAAAATGTCCATGCTATAACTTGTAATTACAAAATTATCTTTGGATAAAATGACAAAAATGTTGGGTGCCGACACCCACATGTCCAGCCCACTCTTTTGCTTAGCTCATTAAATGAGCTAGTTGGACGAGTGCTGAGAAGCCAGCAAAGTGAAGTGAACTTGCTGGAGAAGTTTGCCAAAAGGAGGAGTTGAAGTCATCTTTGTTATGTACAAAAGTCAAGGTAAGAGCATCCGTAGTAGATGTGTTGTATAAAAAATGTCATTTTGACATATCAAAAACCTACTTTATTATTTTACCACATCATTTTACAATATCTCATTTATCAGATGATTTATCATTCAATTCTATACATTAAAATAATATACTACACATTAAAATAACAATAACAACATCAACGGCATAACCACCACCCACCAATATCCATGGCCACAACAACATCGACAACCACCACCAGCCACCAATACCAAATAAAGAAAAAAAGCTTCATACCCCTCATTTGGGGGTTTGAATGAAAAGCATAAGCAAATCCAAGAACTGAAAAATAACAAGATTGCACCAAAAATTAAGCTCAACACAGACAAAATCCTTTAGTGCTAAGATTCACATCAAAATTTGCATATGCACAACACAACCCAATCAAAACCCTTGAGAATCAAAGAAAACCAGCATAAAAAAAAATGCATCAAAATTGCGAACAGCCCAAAATAAAATCATTGACCCATATTAGAAATTGCATCAAAATTATCAAACAACCAAGCAAAAAAATGAAAATTCTTGAAAAATAAGCAAAACCCACATCAAAATTTGCATAAAAAATCATCCAGAAGCAAAAATTCTTCAAAATCAAATCAAACCCACATAAGAATTTGCACAGTCAAACTGATCTTAAATTAAAGAAGAAAAAAAATCTCACCAACTTAGTGTTGATATTCTTGTTGCCGGTGGTAGCCATTACAATGATCGATTGATGGATCAAGATCAACAATTTATAAGAGAGGGGGAATCGGTGAGAGAGAACAAAGGTGAGAGAGAAGAGAAAAGAATAAAGTGAAGAGAGAGGAGAGAGAAAAGAGAAAAAAAATATTAAAACTTATACCATTTTTCGTCCGTACCATGCCAAAATTGTAATGGTACTATAGCATGTTGCAAAAATTTGACACATTTTGTGCATCTGATAAAGCTCCGTTTTTGGTGTTTGGTATGCTAAATGCTATATTGAAGAGAGAGGAGAGAGAAAAGAGAAAAAAAATATTAAAACTTATACCATTTTTCGTCCGTACCATGCCAAAATTGTAATGGTACTATAGCATGTTGCAAAAATTTGACACATTTTGTGCATCTGATAAAGCTCCGTTTTTGGTGTTTGGTATGCTAAATGTGCCATATTATAGCATTTAGCATTTATACCACATCTGTTGTGGATGCTCTAAGTGGCTTGCAATTATTATGACTTGATGTGAAGAGTGTGGAAGGAAAAAAAAAAGAAGAAAAATATTGAGAGAGAGAGAGAGAAGTCCCAATGAGTGAGAACGAGGACAGTGTAGTCTTGGAGAATTGTGTAAGTGAGAGCAAGTAAAAGATAGGAGAAAAATATTGAGAACAGGGGAAAATTATGAGAGATATATAGTGAGGAAGAGAGCAGTGAGTGAAAAAATGAAAAAAAGTTTCTTTTTTTTTTCTCATGTATCTCTAAGTATTATAATCTTTATTTAATATAATGAAATTATTCGGAGTTTTTTCCTTTAAAGAGAAAGGGTTTCTACGTAAATGTTTTTGTGTTCTTATGTGATTATACTTTCACCATACTTGTTGAAATTTATTCTTATTTATATAAAATTTTTCCCAACAAAAAATGAACTCAAAACATTGGAAAATGACCAAATAGCTTTGAAACCTTCAACAAGACCAAAATACGTCCAATGTCTCTAAACTAACCAATAATAAAAACACCCTAAAAAAACAATAATAAAGTACGTATATATCTTTAAAATGACAAAAAAATTCTTAAAATCTCTAAAGTGACCAAAATACCATATTAACTCCAAAATCACCTAAACCACCATCGAGACCTCCAAAAGAACCAAATTATCCCTTAAAAATTTAAAATGACCAAATTTCCTTATATCTCTCAAAAATTATATTAAAAATGAAAACCCCAAAAAATAACAAAAGCAATAAAATAGCATCTAAACTCTCCAAATGACTAAATAAAATACCCCTAAAACCTCCCAAACTACCACTATGAATCTAAAAAATAACTAAAAAACCCTCTAAACCTTCAAAATTACCAAGAATAGCGTCAAAACTCCAAAACTCCAAAATACATAAGAAACCCCCCCCCCCTCCCCCCACCCAAAACAAATTGACCAAAATACCCCTAAAGTATTTAAAAAAAATTATCAAAATATGCTCAAAACCTCCAAATTGACCAAAATATCTCCAAAACATCGAAAATGACCAAAATACCTACCAAAACCTCCAAAATTCCTAAAATACCTCCAGTAAGTCTGAAATATAGAAAATACCCTAAAATTTCTAAAATGTTGTATGAAGAAAAAATGAATAATATATGTAAGGACCAATTTTGGCTTGGACCCCAAAACAGGATTGGGTTCTGGCCCAGCAAGCCCAAACAATAAATTTGTAAAGCGTGGAAGAAAGAATTAGCCTGATTTTAGAAAGGAGGTAACGATCGTGGATGGTTTGAAAGAATAGTTGTAAGTATAAGATACAAAAATCGTCTTCGGCTTAGCCTAAATAGTATAATCAAGAATCTGGAGTTCTTCCTTTCGTGTCGTATTTCTTAATCTTTTTTCTATATGTTTTTCAATCTCCTCTTCTTTAGACATCTTCTCACGTTATATACCATGATTTTAGTACCATTCTTACCGTACACGTGTACATTAGGTTATGGGAGCTTCTCCCTATCCCATCTCACACCTCCCTGAATCTTCTACCACCAGTTGTAAGGTTGCTTATTCACTGTTCAGGTATCACCTCCACATTAATGCGGCCAGAGAGTTAGCTGGGAAGCATTTAATATGGAGGTAACAGCTTTTACAGATATTTGTTATCCTCCACCCTCATCCCTTATCCAATATTTGACCCCCCCCCTGTCATAAGGTTCCCTTAAAACAGTATCCAAGGAGATAGAAATGTTTCAAACCATCTTAGACAAAGGTTCTAAGGTGACTTTTCACCTTGGATAGGTTTAGGTCTATTATAAATAACTTTCAACGCTTCCTGCAATGTAATTTCCACTTCTACCTTAGTTGACCATCCTCGGATATGTCTACGTCCTCGGACTGGGTCTTTGGGCCACAGGCCCAGCTCATTCAGCCTAAATAGTACTCTAGAGGCAACTAGTCCCCACAATAGCCTCTCAAAATCTTGCTTTTCGACTCCTTGGGAGGAAAGGAGGATTTTGATATCCTCGTCCTGTTCCCCCTATGATCTTGTTTCGTTTAGTTAAATCCCAAAAATACGTGTTTATCCTCCTAAGGCACGTCCCTGACGCTTCAGCGCTCTAAGTGTGCCTTTATTTAATTTTGGCGACTCCCCTATCCCCCACGTTCAACGGCAGGGTGGGAATCTAATGGTGGATGGGTTCTCTTGGAATACAAGCGGAAAATCTCCCGCTTGCAATTTCTATGCCATTATAAATAAGCTTTCAAATCGATTCCTTTTCACCTTCAATAGTTGTATTATTCTAGAAACCGTACATTGAACTTGTCTTTCTCTCTTTCTCTCTCACTTTCCCGTGCATCTACAAATACAAACACCTTGTCCGAGGGCCACTTTTCAAACCTGTAAGTTTTCCTGAACTCATCTCAGTTTTTATTTCGACTTGCGAAATTTCCTTTAAAGACTTCTTAGAAAATGGGTAGATTTAAGCATTTAGTGGATTCTGAGGAAGGGATGGAGAGTTTTAAGACCAAATACAACATTCCCCCACATATGGGCATTAGGTACGCTGTACAGGGGGAATGGTTTGACGAGAGGAAAACAGGGGAGGTGGTCATCCTCATGATTGCCTTCATAAAGGGAGGGATGACCATTCCTATGGGTACCCTCACTAGGAACTTCCTTAGGTTCTTTAGGCTTTCTCCCACACAGTGCACCCCAAACATGTTTAGGGTGTTAGGGAGTATAGAAGCCCTAAATGGGAGGATGAATCTAAACCTAACCCATCACGACGTGAACTGGATATACAATCTGTACAATTTGAAGGGGCAGGGGTATTATTTAAAAGAACCCTACAGTAAGGTTAATCCAATGCCTCCCCATATCAAACAAGGGTCTAAAAGACGACTTTTTGATTTTTTCTAGGCAATGGCATGACGGTTTACCTTGTCCAGTTAAGGAGGGTACACCAGGTGGGAGGCCAATTGCTAAGTGTTATATTGTAACTTGTACAGTTCTTCTATTTCCCTTACTCTTTGCTATTACTGAAGTATTTTTTTTTTTCTGGTTTTAATGATTTTGCAGATCCCAACTCCACTGCACCTCTGAGAGCAGCACACCTCATCCTTGGATATAAACCCATCTCCCACGCATTCTAAGCTCCGAGGTGTGTGATAAGGGCCAAAGATCCTCGGCTCCACCGCATTAGTGTTGCCTACGAGGGGTTCGTAGTTCCTGAAGGCATTCCTCTCCCCAGAAATACACTGCTCACCCAACCACTACCTGTTGCCACCCTTTCAGGAAGAGTACCATCTCCTTCACCCATTCTTTAAGTAGAGGAGGAAGAAGAAAAGGAACAAGAGGGAGAAGGCTTTATGGACCTCACTGAGTCCACAGATGAGTTCGAGGTTTTTAACCAGCCTTCACCCCCTAAGAACGTGCCAAAAGAGATGGGTATCCAAAGGAAACTCCAAAGAAGCCTGTAGGAACTGTTAAAGAGCCAGCTAGGAAGAGGAGAAGCTGGGAAATCTTTTCAGCCCAAACTTCCACCTCCTCCACTAAGGTCTCCTCCTCGCGCTCCTCAGCCAACCTTGCCCTCTAGGACCGAACAGGATGATCCTAAGAAGAGGAGGGAACAGAAGGGCAAAGATGTAATGAAGACTGAAAGACCTCGTCCATCTAATGAAGAAGAAGCTCATAAGGCGACAAAGCAGCAAAAAACTAGCCCTGCCCCCAGCCGAGGTGCAGAAAGGGCGGATAGTCAATTCCCAGAGCCCCAAGCATGGCTTCCAGCTCCCATGCTTGGTGGTGAGCCCCTGATGGATAACGCATCAATCAGGGAATTCAATAGGGGCATTGGATGTCACGTCACCTTAGCTCTGGAGGAAACCCTTCTACTTCCCAAAGATATGGTGGAGCTGCGAGGCTTTAGGAGAAGTGAAGTCTTTCTTCACATCAAAAGGTTTTTGGGCATGGTATGTACTTATTCTCTGTTATTGTTTTTCTCTTTCTTCCCTTTTTTTTTTTTTTTTTTTTTTTTTTTTTTTTTTTTTTTTTTTTTTTTATAACTCATAACTTCCTAACATATGCATTTATACTCCTTATTTGGTGTAATACTAATTCCTTTCTTGTCATTCAAGGCTGTCCAAAATACGTTCAGGCTTGAGGAGATGACCAACTCCCTCTATCAGTAGTTGGATGAGGAAAGGAAAAGGAGGGCTGCTGTTGTGCAAACCTTGGCCATTGCTGAAAACAGCAACACCAATCTGAAAAAGAAACTGACTACCGAGGAGCAAGCTCGAAAAAGCACAGACGCAGCCCTGGAGGGTGCTGAGAGACAAGTTGGGAGCCAGAGGAAGTTGGAACGTGAAGCCAATAACCAACTGGCTGCTTCTAAGGAACAATTGGCAGCTCTGAAGAAGCAACTGGAAGAGGCTCAAAAACTTAGAGATCAGGCTGAAAGGGCCAAGGCTGAAGCTGAAAAAGCCAAAGCCCCAGCTGAGAGGGAGAGAGATGAAGCCGAGTAGTATGGTTATGATGTCGGCGTGGCTGAGATTGAGGACGCCCTAAGGGTAGAGGTCCCCGCCATATGTCATGCCTACTGCACTCAGACTTGGGAAGAAGCCCTCAATCGAGCTGGGATTGATGCTGCTTCCGAGCTGAGGAAGCCAAAGAACATCATTTTTCCTCCTGCCTTACAAATTCCAAACCAGAAAGAGGCAGCTCCTCCAGTCTCCCAGCCAGCTGAAGGGGCCCAACCTCAGCATCCTCCCTCATCCAGTTAGCAGGAGCGGGATAGAGAGCCTGAAACTCTAAAGGATTCCTCCTCGGACAAAGTAGCTGAGGCTCTCCAGCCTGGGGTAGCTTCTCAAGGATTTGAGAAGGAGCTAGCTTCAACTACTTTGCCTGTTGAAGAAGCTCCTAAGGAGAAAGAGAAAGAAATCTCTCCTGAAGCAACTGACAAGGCCCCCAAGTCCAAAGTTCAAATAAAGCTAAAGCCTTAGTTTTTATTTTTAGGATAATGAAAGTTGTTGTAACTTCATCTTTTGTACTTGAAGATTAATTTTACTAATGTATGAACTTTCTTTCTTATTCTAAGTAATATATGTTAGGATCATCGCTTTTTTTATTTGCGTGATATTTACTTTATCTTATTTTTTGTTCGCATTTAAGCATACTCTATAAAGGAGCAAAACTCATGGAAACAAATGAAAATTCAATTTCATGTACTCGAACTCGTAGTCTAAACAAAATAAAACCACTAATTCCCCTTATTTCCAAAACATGCTTTCAATTTATTAACCTTTGACAGGCTTCCTAATTTCAAGGCACCATCCCATTGTTTAAGCAACTAGCAAGACATGAACACATTGAAACCCTCTTAGTTGATATCTATGAGGCTTATCATGACTTATAAATTGGGTCATAACTTAGTCCAAAGAATAACAGTTTGTATTTAAAATTGTGGTCTAAAGGTTTTAACACAACTTAGACTCCACTAAATACTTCCCTGGATACTGTAAGGATACTTATTTTCACTAAGTTTGTGGTCCGAGGACCTGCCACAACTTAGTTCCTGTTGAATATTTTAAAAGAGGTCATAGGATATTAATTTTCATTAAGTTTGTGATCAGAGGACCTGACATAACTTAGTTTCTGTTTAATATTTTAAAAGATGTCACATGATATTAATTTTCACTAAGTTTGTGATTCAAGGACCTGACATAACTTAGTTTCTGTTTAATATTTCATAAGATGTCATAGGATATTAATTTCCGCTAAGTTTGTGATCCGAGGACCTGACATAGCTTAGTTTCTGTTTAATATTTCAAAAGATGTCATAAGATTCATGATATACACTTAAAATAAACTAGAAAGGAATCATAAAGTGACTGATCTTATTAATAGTAGTACATTTTCATGTTATTTACATTCCAAGGATGGAATACAGTTTTTTCATCTAAATCCTCCAAGTAGTACGCGCCTAACCCTACCACTGATGTGATGTGATGTGATATGGCCCCTCCTAATTGGGCCCCAATTTCCCCCAAGCGGGGTTTTTAGTATTTCCCAAGACTTTTATTAATACCAAGTCTCCCAAGGTCAATGGCCTTAACTTTACATTCATATCATAGCCTTGCTTAAGCTTATGTTAGTAATAGGCCAGCTGCACCATTGCATTTTCTCTCCGTTCTTCAACCAGGTCCAAATTCTTCTTCAGCAGCTCATCATTTTTATCCGAGGTGAATGTGCTAGTTCTCATTGTTGGGAAACCATTCTCCAATGGGATTACAGCCTCAACCCCATACGTCATTGAGAAAAGGGTCTCTCCTGTGGACTTTCGAGGCATTGTTCGATATGTCCAAAGGACATGTGGTAGCTTTTTCACCCATTTTCCCTTGGTGTCGTCCAAACTCTTTTTAAGTCCGTTCACTATGACCTTGTTAACAGCCTTAGCCTGTCCATTTCCCTACGGATAGGCCGGAGTGGAATACCTATTTTTTATACCTAAATCAGAACAGTACTTCCTGAAAGTTTTTCTGTCAAATTAAATGCCACTATCCAAGATGAGCACATAAGGAACCCCGAATCATGTAACAATGTTCTTCCAGATGAATCTTTTGACATCTACATCCCTGATATTAGTTAGAGGCTCAGTTTCGACCTACTTGGTAAAATAGTCCATACAGACTAGTAGGTATTTTTTATTTCCTATTGCTTTGGGGAAAGATCCCACAATGTCCAAGCCCCACTAAGCAAATGGCCAAGGGCTAGAAAGAGGATTAAGAACTCCTCCAGGTTGGTGAATATTTCGCGCGAACCTTTGACACTGATCGCATTTCTTAACGTATTCCTGCGCCTCCTTTTGCATGCCTGACCACCAATATCCTTGGGTAATAGCCCTATGAGATAGGGATCTTCCTCCTGTGTGACTCCCACAAACCCCTTCGTAGAGCTCCTCTAGGAGCGATTCTGATGCCTCGGGGTGTACACAAAGCAAATAAGGGCCAGTGAAAGAACACTTTTACAATTTTCTATCCTCGGACAGCCAAAACCGAGGAGCTTTTCTGTGCACTTTTTCAGCTTCGGACCTCTCTTCAGGCAATATATCTTTTTCCAAGAATAGTGATATGGAATCCATCCAGCTCAGACCCAGCTTGATTTGGTGGATTTGAGGCATACCCTGGTGTAACAAAGTGGGGGTGCATAGGTCTTCAATAAGTATTACTCGAGGCAAATCCTGCGTCGAGGTCGTGGCGAGGGTAGCCAAAGAGTCTGTATAGGTGTTCCCACCTCTGGGGGTATAAGATAAGTCAAAGACTTCAAATTTTGATTGTATACTCCTGATCTAGCATAAGTACTCCTGCATTCTTGGATCACGTGCTTCCAGATCACCCCTTACTTGGCCCACCACCAGTTTTGAATCTGAAAAAACCTTCACTGCTTTTCCCCCCATTTTCTGGACCATCGCCATTCCCATCAGTAAAGCTTCATACTCTACTTTGTTATTCGTAGCCGAGAAACTCAGCCTTAAGGATTTTTCAATGGTGATCTTTTCTGGTGACACTAGAACTCGCCCCACCCCTGATCCTCGCTGGTTGGCTGCCCCATCCACATATAATTCCCAAGGCATGGGACATTGGACAAAGACTACGCTAACTGATCTTTCACCCACGTTATGATTTTCCACATCCATTTCCTCA
>JAXUIC010000390.1:0-39861 GCA_035136125.1 Quercus rubra | reverse complement strand
ACGGCTTCATTTCATGCCAAAATAGGTTGGAAAAGACTGAGAATGAGAGAAAATAAAAATTATAATCTTGTTTCGTTCCTGCCCGACACGTAACAGAAAAATCACCAAAAAATAGCCAAAAAATTGAAAAAAATTCAAAAATTCCATTATGGCTTCTTTTCAACACAAAATATATTGGAAAAGGCAGAGAAAGAGGGAAAAATGAAAATTATCGTTTCGTTTCGTTCTTATCTGACCCGTAATAGAAAATTCAAAAAAATAGCAAAAAAATTCAAAAAAATTAAAATATATGATTACGGATTCATTTCATGGAAAAATAGGTTGGAAAAGACAGAGAAAGAGAAGAAATAAAAATCCTCATTCCATTTCGTTCCTACCCGACCAGAAATAGAAAATTCAAAAAGAGTAGCAAAAGAATTCAAAAATTAAAAAATACGATTACGGCTTCCTTTCATGGCTAAATAGGTTGGAAAAGACAGAGAAAGAGAGCAAATAAAAATTATCATTCCGTTTCTTTCCTGTCCGACGCGTAATAGAAGATTCCAAAAAAATAGCAAAAAAATTCAAAAAATTGAAAAATATAATTACGGCTTCATTTTAAGCCGAAATAGGTTGAAAAGACTGGGAAAGAGAGAAAATAAAATTATCATTCCATTTGGTTCCTGCCAGACGCGTAATGGAAAATTACAAAAAAGTAGCAAAAAATTCAAAAAATTAAAAAATACGATAACGGCTTCATTTCATGCCAAAATAAGTTGGAAAAGACTGAGAAAGAGAGAAAATAAAAATTATCATTCCGTTCGGTTCATACCCGACGCGTAATAGAAAATTCGAAAAAAGTAGCAAAAAAATTTAAAAAATTCAAAAATATGATTACGGCTTCATTTCATGCCAAATATAGGTTGGAAAAGACAGAGAAAGAGAGAAAATAAAAATTCTCGTTCCGTTTCGTTCCTACCCTATCCGTAATAGAAATTCCAAAAAATTAGCAAAAAAATTCAAAAAATTAAAAAATACGATTACGGCTTCATTTCCAGCCAAAATAGGTTGGAAAAGACTGAGAAAGAGAGAAAATAAAAATTATCAATCCCTCACATTCCTGCCTGACGTGTAATAGAAAATTACAAAAAAAATTAAAAAAAAAATTAAAAAATAACACTCGGGCTTTGTTTCAAGCCAAAATAGGTTGGAAAAGACAGAGAAAACGGAAAAACAAAAATTATCTTTTCGTTTCGTTCCTGCCCGACCCGTAACAGAAAATTCCAAAAAAATACAAAAAATTGAAAAATACTATTACGGCTTCATTTCAAGCCAAAATAGGTTGGAAAAGACTGAGAAAGAAAGAAAATAAAAATTATCATTCCGTTTCGTTCTTACCTGACGCGTAGCAGAAAATTACCAAAAATAGCAAAAAAATTTAAAAAATTTAAAAATGCCATTATGGCTTCTTTTCAGGCCAAAATAAGTTGGAAAAGGCGGGTGATGGAGTGAAAATAAAAATTATCGTTCCATTCTGTTTCTAACCCACGTGTTATAGAAAATTCGAAAAAGAAAGCAAAAAAACTTCAAAATATTTAAAGTACTATTATGGCTTCATTTAAAACCACTATAGGTTGGAAAAGACCGAGATAGAGAGAGAGTAAAAATTATCGTTACGTTACGTTCCTACCCGACCCGTAATAGAAAATTCCAAAAAAGTAGCATAAAAATTCAAAAAATTTAAAAATACCAGTTGGGCTTCATTTCAAACCAAAGTAGGTTGGAAAAGACCGAGAAAGAGAGAAAATAAAATTCTCGTTCCGTTTCGTTCCTACCCTACCCTACCCGTAATGGAAAATTTCGAAAAAGTAGCAAAACAATTCAAGAAATTAAAAAATATGATCTCGGCTTCATATCTAGCGAAAATAGGTGGTAAAATTGTGAGGAAGGGAGAAAATAAAAATTATAATTCCGTTTCGTTCCTACCCGACGAGTAAAAGAAAATTACAAAAAAATAGCAAACAAATTCAAAAAATTAAAAAAAACCATCATGGCTTCTTTTCAGGCCAAAATAGGTTGGAAAAGGCAAAGAAGGAGAGGAAATAAAAATTATCGTTCCGTTTCGTTCCTACCAGAACCGTATTAGAAAATTCTAGAAAAATAGCAAAAAAATTCAAAAAAATAAAAAATACCATTACGGCTTCATTTCAAGCCAAAATAGGTTGGAAAAGATTGAGAAAGAGAGAAAATGAAAATTATCATTCGGTTTGGTTCCTGCCCGACGCGTAACGGAAAATTACCAAAAAACAGCAAAAAAATTCAAAAAATTAAAAAAAAATACCATTATGGCTTCTTTTCAAGCCAAAATAGGTTGGAAAAGGCAGAAAAAGAGAAAAAATGAAAATTATCCTTCCGTTTCGTTCCTACCCGACCCGAAATAGAAAATTCCAAAAAAGTAGCGAAAATAATTCAAAAAATTAAAAAATACGATTACAGTTTCATTTCATGCAAAAATAGGTTGGAAAAGATTGAAAAAGAGAGAAAATAAAAATTATCATTCCGTTTCGTTCCTGCCCGACACGTAACAGAAAATCACCAAAAAACAGCCAAAAAATTCAAAAATACCATTACGGCTTCATTTCAAGCCAAAATAGGTTCGAAAAGACTGAGAAAGAGAGAAAATAAAAATTATCATTCCATTTGGTTCCTGCCAAGACGCGTAATGGAAAATTACAAAAAAGTAGCAAAAAAATTCAAAAAATTAAAAAATACGATAATGGCTTCATTTCATGCCAAAATAAGTTGGAAAAGACTGAGAAAGAGAGAAAATAAAAATTATCATTCCGCTTCGTTCCTGCACGACGCCTAAAAGAAAATTACGAAAAAATAGCAAAAAAATTCAAAAAATTAAAAAAAAAAACCATTATAGCTTCTTTTCAGGCCAAAATAGGTTGGAAAAGGCAGAGAAAGAGAGAAAATAAAAATTCTCGTTCCGTTTCGTTCCTACCCTATCCGTAATAGAAAATTCCAAAAAATTAGCAAAAAAATTCAAAAAATTAAAAAATACGATTACGGCTTCATTTCCAGCCAAAATAGGTTGGAAAAGACTGAGAAAAAGAGAAAATAAAAATTATCAATCCCTCACATTCCTGCCTGACGTGTAATAGAAAATTACAAAAAAAATTAAAAAATAACACTCGGGCTTTGTTTCAAGCCAAAATAGGTTGGAAAAGACAGAGAAAACGGAAAAACAAAAATTATCGTTTCGTTTCGTTCCTGCCCGACCCGTAACAGAAAATTCCAAAAAAATTGCCAAAAAAATACAAAAAATTGAAAAATACTATTACGGCTTCATTTCAAGCCAAAATAGGTTGGAAAAAGACTGAGAAAGAAAGAAAATAAAAATTATCATTCCGTTTCGTTCTTACCCGACGCGTAGCAGAAAATTACCAAAAAATAGCAAAAAAATTTAAAAAATTTAAAAATGCCATTATGGCTTCTTTTCAGGCCAAAATAAGTTGGAAAAGGCGGTGATGGAGTGAATAAAAATTATCGTTCCATTCTGTTTCTAACCGACGTGTTATAGAAAATTCGAAAAAGAAAGCAAAAAAACTTCAAAATATTTAAAAGTACTATTATGGCTTCGTTTAAAACCACTATAGGTTGGAAAAGACCGAGATAGAGAGAGAGTAAAAATTATCGTTACGTTACGTTCCTACCCGACCCGTAATAGAAAATTCCAAAAAAGTAGCATAAAAATTCAAAAAATTTAAAAATACCAGTTGGGCTTCATTTCAAACCAAAGTAGGTTGGAAAAGACCGAGAAAGAGAGAAAATAAAATTCTCGTTCCGTTTCGTTCCTACCCTACCCTACCCGAAATGGAAAATTTCGAAAAAGTAGCAAAACAATTCAAGAAATTAAAAAATATGATCACGGCTTCATATCTAGCAAAAATAGGTGGTAAAATTGTGAGGAAGGGAGAAAATAAAAATTATAATTCCGTTTCGTTCCTACCCGACGAGTAAAAGAAAATTACAAAAAAATAGCAAACAAATTCAAAAAATTAAAAAAAACCATCATGGCTTCTTTTCAGGCCAAAATAGGTTGGAAAAGGCAGAGAAAGAGAGGAAATAAAAATTATCGTTCCGTTTCGTTCCTACCAGAACCGTATTAGAAATTTCCAGAAAAATAGCAAAAAAATTCAAAAAAATGAAAAATACCATTACGGCTTCATTTCAAGCCAAAATAGGTTGGAAAAGACTGAGAAAGAGGGAAAATGAAAATTATCATTCGGTTTGGTTCCTGCCCGACGCGTAACAGAAAATTCCCAAAAAATAGCAAAAAAATTCAAAAAATTAGAAAAAATACCATTATGGCTTCTTTTCAAGCCAAAATAGGTTGGAAAAGGCAGAAAAAGAGAAAAAATGAAAATTATCATTCCGTTTCGTTCCTGCCCGACGAGTAAAAGAAAATTACAAAAAAATAGCAAAAAAATTCAAAAAATTAAAAAAACCATAATGGCTTCTTTTCAGGCCAGTATAGTTTGGCAAAGGCAGAGAAAGAGAGGAAATAAAAATTATCGTTCCGTTTCGTTCCTACCCGACCGGAAATAGAAAATTCCAAAAAAGTAGCGAAAAAATTCAAAAAAATTAAGAAATACGATTACGGCTTCATTTCATGCCAAAATAGGTTGGAAAATACTGAGAAAGAGAGAAAATAAAAATTATCATTCTGTTTCGTTCCTGCCCGACACGTAACAGAAAATCACCAAAAAAGGCAAAAAAATTGAAAAAAATTCAAAAATACCATTATGGCTTCTTTTCAAGCCAAAATAGGCTGGAAAGGCAGAGAAAGAGGGAAAATAAAAATTATCGTTCCGTTTCGTTCCTACCCGACCCGTAATAAAATTCCAAAAAAATAGCAAAAAAATTCAAAAAATTAAAATATAGGATTATGGATTCATTTCCAGCCAAAATAGGTTGGAAAAGACAGAGAAAGAGAGGAAATAAAAATCATCCTTCCATTTTGTACCTACCCAACCCGAAATAGAAAATTCCAAAAAAGTAGCAAAAGAATTCAAAAAATTAAAAAATACGATTACGGCTTCATTTCATGGCAAAATAGGATGGAAAAGACTCAGAAAGAGAGAAAATAAAATTATCATTCCGTTTTTTTCCTACCCGACGCGAAACAGAAAATTACAAAAAAATAGGAAAAAAATTGAAAAAATTCAAAAATACCATTATAGCTTCTTTTCAAGCAAAAATATATTGGAAAAGGCATAAAAAGAGAAAAAATGAATTATATATCCTTCCGTTTTGTTCCTACCCAACCCGAAATAGAAAATTCGAAAAAAGTAGCGAAAAAATTCAAAAAATTAAAAAATACGATTACGGCTTCATTTCATGCCAAGATAGGTTGGAAAAGACTGAGAGAGAGAGAAAATAAAAATTATCATTCCGTTTCGTTCCTGCCCGACACGTAACAGAAAATCACCAAAAAATAGCAAAAAAATTGAAAAAAATTCAAAAATAATATGATGGCTACTTTTCCAGCCAAAATAAGTTGGAAAAGGCAGAGAAAGAGAGAAAATAAAAATTATCATTCCGTTTCATTTCTACCCGACCCATAATATAAAATTCCAAAAAAACAGTAAAAAAATTCAAAAAAATTAAAATAAAGGATTACGGATTCATGTCATGCCGACATAGGTTGGACAAGACAGAGAAAGAGAGAAAATAAAAATCACCACTGCATTTCGTTCCTACCCAACCCGAAATAGAAAATTCCAGAAAAGTAGCAAAAGAATTCAAAAAATTAAAAAATACGATTACGGCAACATTTCATGGCAAAATAGGTTGGAAAAGACTGAGAAAGAGAGAAAATAAAATTATCATTCCGTTTCTTTCCTACCCGACGCGAAACAGAAAATTACAAAAAAATAGGAAAAAAATTGAAAAAATTCAAAAATACCATTATAGCTTCTTTTTAAGCAAAAATATATTGGAAAAGGCAGAAAAAGAGAAAAAATGAATTATATCCTTCCGTTTCGTTCCTACCCAACCCGAAATAGAAAATTCCAAAAATGTAGCGAAAAAATTCAAAAATTTAAAAAATACGATTACGGCTTCATTTCATGCCAACATAGGTTAGAAAAGACTGAGAGAGAGGGAAAATAAAAATTATCAATCAGTTTCGTTCCTACCCGACACGTAACAGAAAATCACCAAAAAATAGCAAAAAAATTGAAAAAAATTCAAAAATAATATTATGGCTACTTTTCAAGCCAAAATAGGTTGGAAAAGGCAGAGAAAGAGGGAAAATAAAAATTATTGTTCCGTTTCGTTTCTACCCGACCGATAATTGAAAATTCCAAAAAAACAACAAAAAAATTCAAAAAAACTAAAATAAACGATTACAGATTCATTTCATGCCAAAATAGGTTGGAAAAGACAGAGAAAGAGAGAAAATAAAAATCATCATTCCATTTCGTTCCTACCCGACCCGAAATAGAAAATTCCCAAAAAGTAGCAAAAGAATTCAAAAAATTAAAAAATACGATTTCGGCTTCATTTCATGGCAAAATAGGTTGGAAAAGACTTAGAAAGAGAGAAAATAAAATTATCATTCCGTTTCTTTCCTGCCCGACGCAAAACAGAAAATTACAAAAAAATAGGAAAAAATTCAAAAATACCATTATAGCTTCTTTTCAAGCCAAAATATATTGGAAAAGGCAGAAAAGGAGAAAAAATGAATTATATCCTTCCGTTTCGTTCCGACCCAACCCGAAATAGAAAATTCCAAAAAAGTAGCGAAAAAATTAAAAAAATTAAAAAATACGATTACGGCTTCATTTCATGTCAAAATAGGTTGGAATAGACTGAGAAATAAAGAAAACAAAAATTATCATTCCGTTTCGTTCCTGCCCGACACGTAACAGAAAATCACCAAAAAATAGTAAAAAAATTCAAAAAATTCAAAAATAATATTATGGCTACTTTTCAAGCCAAAATAGGTTGGAAAAGGCAGAAAAAGAGGGAAAATAAAAATTATCGTTCCGTTTCGTTTCTACCCGACCCATAATTGAAAATTCCAAAAAAACAGCAAAAAAATTAAAAAAAAATTAAAATAAAGGATTACCGATTCATGTCATGCCAAAATAGATTGGAAAAGACAGAGAAAGAGAGAAAATAAAAATCACCATTGCATTTCGTTCCTACTCGACCCGAAATAGAAAATTTCAAAAAACTAGAAAAAGAATTCAAAAAATTAAAAAATAAGATTATGGCTTCATTTCATGGCAAAATAGGTTGGAAAAGACTGAGAAAGAGAGAAAATAAAATTATCATTCCGTTTCTCTCCTGCCCGACGCGAAACAGAAAATTACAAAAAAATAGGAAAAAAATTGAAAAAATTCAAAAATACCATTATAGCTTCTTTTCAAGCCAAAATATATTGGAAAAGGCAGAAAAAGAGAAAAAATGAATTATATCCTTCCGTTTCGTTCCTACCCAACCCGAAATAGAAAATTCCAAAAACGTAGCGAAAAAATTCAAAAAATTAAAAAATACGATTACGGCTTCATTTCAGGTCAAAATAGGTTGGAAAAGACTGAGAAATAAAGAAAACAAAAATTAACATTCTGTTTCGTTCCTGCCCGACACGTAGCAGAAAATCACCAAAAAATAGCAAAAAAATTGAAAAAATTCAAAAATAATATTATGGCTACTTTTCAAGCCAAAATAGGTTGGAAAAGGCATAGAAAGAGGGAAAATAAAAATTATCGTTCCGTTTCGTTTCTACCCGACCCACAATTGAAAATTCCAAAAAAACAGCAAAAAAATTCAAAAAAATTAAAATAAAGGATTACGGATTCATGTCATGCCAAAATAGGTTGGAAAAGACAGAGAAAGAGAGAAAATAAAAATCACCATTGCATTTCATTCCTACCCGACCCGAAATAGAAAATTCCAAAAAAGTAGCAAAAGAATTCAACAAATTAAAAAATACGATTACGGCTTCATTTCATGGCTAAATAGGTTGGAAAAGACTGAGAAAGAGAGAAAATAAAAATTATCATTCCGTTTCGTTCTTGCCCGACACGTAACCGAAAATTACCAAAAAATAGCAAAAAAATTGAAAAAATTCAAAAATACCGTTATAGCTTCTTTTCAAGACAAAATAGGTTGGAAAAGGCAGAAAAAGAGAGAAAATGAAATTTATCCTTCCGTTTCGTTCCTACCCGACCCGAAATAGAAAATTCCAAAAAAGTAGCAAAAGAATTCAAAAAATTAAAAAATACGATTACAGCTTCATTTCATGGCAAAATAGGTTGGAAAAGACTGAGAAAGAGTGAAAATAAAATTATCATTCCGTTTCTTTCTTGCCCGACGCGAAACAGAAAATTACAAAAAAATAGGAAAAAAATTGAAAAAATTCAAAATACCATTATAGCATCTTTTCAAGCCAAAAAATATTGGAGAAGGCAGAAAAAGAGAAAAAAATGAATTATATCCTTCCGTTTCGTTCCTACCCAACCCCGTAATAGAAAATTCCAAAAAAGTAGCGAAAAAATTCAAAAAATTAAAAAATACAATTACGGCTTCATTTCATGTCAAAATAGGTTGGAAAAGACTGAGAAATAAAGAAAACAAAAATTATCATTCTGTTTCGTTCCTGCCCGACACGTAACAGAAAATCACCAAAAAATAGCAAAAAAATTGAAAAAATTCAAAAATAATATTATGGCTACTTTTAAAGCCAAAATAGGTTGGAAAAGGCATAGAAAGAGGGAAAATAAAAATTATCGTTCCGTTTCGTTTCTACCCGACCAATAATTGAAAATTCCAAAAAAACAGCAAAAAAATTCAAAAAAATTAAAATGAAGGATTACGGATTCATGTCATGCCAAAATAGGTTGGAAAAGACAGAGAAAGAGAGAAAATAAAAATCACCATTGCATTTCATTCCTACCCGACCCGAAATAGAAAATTCCAAAAAAGTAGCAAAAGAATTCAACAAATTAAAAAATACGATTACGGCTTCATTTCATGGCTAAATAGGTTGGAAAAGACTGAGAAAGAGAGAAAATAAAAATTATCATTCCGTTTCGTTCTTGCCCTACACGTGACAGAAATTTACCAAAAAATAGCAAAAAAATTGAAAAAATTCAAAAAATACCGTTATAGCTTCTTTTCAAGCCAAAATAGGTTGGAAAAGGCAGAAAAAGAGAAAAAATAAAATTTATCCTTCCGTTTCATTCCTACCCGACCCGAAATAGAAAATTCCAAAAAAGTAGCAAAAGAATTCAAAAAATTAAAAAATATGATTTCGGCTTCATTTCATGGCAAAATAGGTTGGAAAAGACTGAGAAAGAGAGAAAATAAAATTACCATTGCATTTCATTCCTACCCGACCCCAAATAGAAAATTCCAAAAAAATAGCAAAAAAATTCAAAAAATTGAAAATTATTATTACAGCTTCTTTTCATGCCAAAATAGATTGGAAAAGGCAGAGAAAGTGAAGAAATAAAATTTATCGTTCCGTTTCATTCCTATCCTACCCGTAATAGGAAATTCCAAAAAAAAAGCAACAAAATTCAAAAAATTTAAAAATACCATTACGGCTCCATTTCATGCCAAAATAGGTTGGAAAAAACTGAGAAAAGGAGAAAATAAAAAATTATCGTTCCGTTTGGTTCCTGCCCAACGCGTAATAGAAAATTACAAAAAAATTCCAAAAATTAAAAAATACCATTATGGCTTCATTTCGAGCGAAAATGGGTTGGAAAAGACTGAGAAAGAGAAAAAATAAAATTATCATTCCGTTTCGTTTCTACCCGACCCGAAATAGAAAATTCCAAAAAAATAGAAAAAAATTCATAAAATTAAAAAAATACCATTACGGCTTCATCTCATGCCAAAATTGGTTGGAAAAAACTGAAAAGGAGAGAAAATAAAAATTATCATTCCGTTTCGTTCCAGGCCGACGCGTAATAGAAAATTGACAAAAAATAGCAAAAAAATTGAAAAAATTAAAAAAATACTGTTACGGCTTCGTTTCAAGTCAAAATAGGTTGGAAAAGGCAGAGAAAGAGAAAAAATAAAATTTATCCTTCCATTTCGTTCCAACTCGACCCGAAATTGAAAATTCCAAAAAAGTAGCAGAAAAATTCCAACAATTAAAAAATACTCTTACGGCTTGATTTCATGCCAAAATAGGTAGGGAAAGACTGAGAAATAGAGAAAATAAAAATTATCATTCCGTTTCGTTTCTACCCAACCCGTAATAGAAAATTCCAAAAAAATAGAAAAAAAATTCAGAAAATTAAAAAAATACGATTATGGCATCATTTCATGCCAAAATAGGTAGGAAAAGATTGAAAAAGAGAGAAAATAAAAATTATAATCTTGTTTCGTTTCTAACCGACCCGCAATAGAAAATTTCAAAAAAATAGAAAAAAAATTCAAAAAATTAAAAAATACGATTACGGCATCATTTCATGCCAAAATAGGTAGGAAAAGATTGAGAAAGAGAAAAAATAAAAATTATCATTCCGTTTCGTTTCTACCCGACCCGTAAAAGAAAATTCCAAAAAAATAGAAAAAAATTTCAAAAAATTAAAAATATGATTACGGCATCATTTCATGCCAAAATAGGTTGGAAAAGACTAATAGAGAGAGAAAATAAAAATTATAGTTCCGTTTCGTTGCTACCCGACCCGTAATTGAAAATTCCAAAAAAAAGAAAAATAATTCAAAAAATACGATTACGGCATCATTTCATGCCAAAATAGGTTGGAAAAGACTGAGAAAGAGAGAAAATAAAAATTAGCATTCCGTTTCGTTCCAGCCCGACACGTAACAGAAAATTGCCAAAAAATAGGAAAAAAATTGAAAAAATTAAAAAAATACCGTTACGGCTTCATTTCAAACCAAAATAGGTTGGAGAAGACTAAGAATGAGAGAAAATAAATTTATCATTCCGTTTGGTTTCTACCCGACCCGCAATAGAAAATTCCAAAAAAATAGAAAAAAAATTTAAAAAAATACCGTTACGGCTTCATTTCATGCGAAAATAGGTTGGAAAAGATTGAGAAAGAGAGAAAATAAAAATTATCGTTCCGTTTCTTTTCTACCCGACCCGTAATAGAAAATTCCAAAAAAATAGAAAAAAAATTCAAAAAATTAAAAAGTATGATTACGGCGACATTTCATGCCAAAATAGGCTGCAAAAAAATTAAAAAAAATTAAAAAATACGATTACCGCATCATTTCATGCGAAAATAGGTTGGAAAAGACCAAGAAAGAGAGAAAATAAAAATTATCATTCCGTTTCGTTCCTACCTGACCCGTAATTGAAAATTCCGAAAATGTAGCAAAAAATTCAAAAAATTTGAAAGTACGATTACGCCTTCATTTCAAGCAAAAATAGGTTGGGAAAGCTCGAGAAGGAGAGAAAATTAAAATTATCGTTCCATTTCATTCCTAACCGGCCCGTAATTGAAAATTCCAAAAAAGTAGCATAAAAATTCCAAAATAGGTTGGAAAAGACTGAGAAAGAGAGAAATTAAAAATTATCATTCCGTTTCGTTCCTACAAAACGCGTAATAGAAAATTGCAAAAAAACAGCAAACAAATTCAAAAAATCAAAAAATACCCTTATGGCTTATTTTCAAGCCAAAATTGGTTGGATAAGGCAGAGAAGGAGAGAAAATAAAAATTATCGTTCCGTTTCGTTCCTACCCGACCCATAATAGAAAATTCCAAAAAAATATCAAAAAAATTCAAAAAATTAAAAAATTCAATTACGGCATCATTTCATGCCAAAATAGTTTGGAAAAACTGAGATAGAGAGAAAATAAAAATTATCGCTCCCTTTCGTTTCTACCTGACCCGAAATAGAAAATTCCAAAAAAATAGAAAAGAAATTAAAAGAATGAAAAAATACGATTATGCATTTCATGCCAAAATAGGTTGAAAAAGACGGAGAAAGAGATAAAATAAAAATTATCATTCCGTTTCGTTCAAGCCCTAGCGTAACAGAAAATTGCCAAAAAATAGCAAAAAAATTGAAAAAATTAAAAAAAATATCGTTATGGCTCCTTTTCACGCCAAAATAGGCTGGAAAAAGTGGCGATAGAGTGAGAATAAAAATTATCGTTCCATTCTGTTCCCACCCGATGCGTTAGAGAAAATTCAAAAAATTTAAATGTACCATTATGGCTTCATTTCAAGCCAAAATACGTTGGAAAAGCTCGAGAAAGAGAGAAAATTAAAATTATCATTCAGTTTTGGTCCTGCCCGACGCGTAATAAAAAATTACAAAAAATTGGCAAACAGATTCAAAAAATTAAAAAATACTATTATGGCTTCTTTTCATGCCAAAATAGGTTGGAAAAGGCAGAAAAAGAGAAAAAATAAAATTTATCCTTCCGTTTCGTTCCTACTTGACCCGAAATATAAAATTCCAAAAAAGTACGAAAAAAATTCAAAAAATTAAAAAATACGATAATGGCTTCATTTCATGCGAAAATAGGTTTGAAAAGACTGAGAAAGAGAAAAAAATAAAAAATATCATTCCGTTTCGTTCAAGCCCTACGCGTCACAGAAAATTGCCAAAAAATAGCAAAAAAATTGAAAAAATTAAAAAAAATACCATTATGGCTCCTTTTCACGCCAAAATAGGCTGGAAAAGGTGGCGATAGGGTGAGAATAAAAATTATCGTTCAATTCTGTTCCCAACCGACGCGTTAGAGAAAATTCCAAAAAAATAGCAAAAAAATTCAAAAAATTTAAATGTACCATTATGGCTTCATCTCAAGCCAAAATACGTTGGAAAAGCTCGAGAAAGAGAGAAAATTAAAATTACCGTTCTGTTTCGGTCCTGCCCGAGGCAAAATAGAAAATTACAAAAAATTGGCAAACAGATTCAAAAAATTAAAAAATACTATTATGAGTTCTTTTCAAGCCAAAATAGGTTGGAAATGGCAGAGAAAGAGAAAAAATAAAATTTATCCTTCCGTTTCGTTTCTACTTGACCCGAAATATAAAATTCCAAAAAAGTAGGAAAAAAATTCAAAAAATTCAAAAATACGATTACGGGTTCATTTCTTGCCAAAATAGGTTGAAAAATACTGAGAAAGAGAGAAAATAAAAATTATCATTCCGTTTCGTTCCTGCAAGAGGCGTAATAGAAAATTGCAAAAAAACAGCAAACAAATTCAAAAAATTGAAACATACCATTATGCCTTATTTTCAAGCCAAAATTGGTTGGATAAGGCAGAGAAAGAGAGAAAACAAAAATTATCGTTCCGTTTGGTTCCTACCCGACCCGTAACAGAAAATTCCAAAAAAGTAACAAAAAAATTCAAAAAATTCAAAAATACGATTACGGCTTCATTTCATGCCAAAATAGGTTGGGAAAGACTGAGAAAGAGAGAAGATAAAAATTATCATTCCGTTTCGTTCCTACCCGACCTGTAATAGAAAATTCCAAAAAAGTAGCAAAAAATTCAAAATATTTAAAAGAGCCATTAGGGCTTCATTTCAAGCCAAAATAGGCTGGAAAAGCTCGAGAAAGAGAAAAAATTAAAATTATCGTTCCGTTTCGTTTCTATCCGGGCCGTAATTGAAAATCCCAAAAAAGTAGAAAAAAAATTCAAAAAACTAAAAAATACGATTACGGCTTCATTACAAGCCAAAATAGGTTGGAAAAGACTAAGAAAGAGAGAAAATAAAAATTATCATTCCGTTTCGTTCCTGCCCGACGCGAAA
Source organism: Quercus rubra (assembly GCA_035136125.1). Taxonomy (NCBI): domain Eukaryota; kingdom Viridiplantae; phylum Streptophyta; class Magnoliopsida; order Fagales; family Fagaceae; genus Quercus; species Quercus rubra. The sequence goes on along the minus strand of JAXUIC010000390.1, from coordinate 26,106 downwards.
CAGAAAAGTACGAAAAAATAGCAAACAAATTAAAAAAATTAAAAAAATACCATTACGGCTGCATTTCAAGCCAAAATAGGTTGGAAAAGACTGAGAAAGAGAGAAAATAAAAATTATCATTCTGTTTCGTTTCTACTCGACCCGTAACAGAAAATTCCAAAAAGAATATAAAAAAAATTAAAAAATACGATTACGGCCTCATTTCCAACCAAAATTGTGGGGAAAAGACCGAGAAAGAGAGAAAATAAAAATTATCATTCCGTTTCGTTCCAACCCAATGCGTAATAGAAAATTACAAAAAAATAACAAAAAAATTCAAATAAATAAAAAATATGATTACGGCATCATTTCATTACAAAATAGGATGGAAAAGACTGGGAAAGAGAGAAAATAAAAATTATCATTCCATTTCGTTCCTACCCGACCCGTAATGGAAAATTCCAAAAAAGTAGCAAAAAAATTGAAAAAATAAAAAAATACGATTACGGCTTCATTTCAAGCCAAAATAGGTTGGAAAAGACTGAGAAAGAGTGAAAATAAAAATTATCGTTCCGTTTCGTTCCTGCCCGACGGGTAACAGAAAATTACAAGAAAATAGCAAACAAATTAAAAAAATACCATTATGGCTTCTTTTCAAGCCAAAATAGGTGTGAAAAGGTAGAGAACGAGAGAAAATAAAAATTATCGTTCCGTTTCGTTCCTGTACAACGCACAATAGAAAATTACAAAAAAAACAGCAAAAACATTCAAAAAATTAAAAAATACGATTTCAGCTTCATTTCAAGCCAAAATTGGTTGGAAAAGACCTAGAATGAGAGAAAATAAAATTTATCGTTCCATTCTGTTCCTACCCGACGCGTTATAGAAAATTCCAAAAACATAGCAAAATAATTCAAAAAATTTAAAAGTACCATAATGGCTTCATTTAAAACCAAAATAGGTTGGAAAAAACCAAGAAAGAGAGAAAATAAAAATTATTATTCCGTTTCGTTCCTACCCAACCCGTAATAGAAAATTCCAAAAAAGTAGCAAAAAATTCAAAAAATTTAAAAGTACCATTAGGGCTTTATTTGAAGCCAAAATAGGTTGGAAAAGCCCAAGAAAAAGAGAAAATAAGAATTATCGTTGCGTTTCGTTCCTACCCTACCGGTAATAGAAAATTACAAAAAAATAGCAAACAAATTCAAAAAATTAAAAAGTACTATAAGCACTTCTTTCCAAGCCAAAATAGGTTGGAAAATACTGAGAAAGAAAGAAAATAAACATTATCATTACGTTTGGATCCTGCCCGACGCATAGTAGAAAATTACAAAAAAATTGCAAAAAAATTCAAAAAATTCAAAAAATACCATTACGGCTTCTTTTCAAGCCAAAATAGGTTGGAAAAGGCAGAGAAAGCGAAGAAATAAAATTTATCCTTCCGTTTCGTTCCTACCCGACCCGTAATATAAAATTCCAAAAAGATAGCAAAAGATTCAAAAAATTAAAAAATACGATTACGGCTTCATTTCAAGCCAAAATAGGTTGGAAAAGAGTGTGAAAGAGAGAAAATAAAAATTATCATTCCGTTTCGTTCCTGCCCGACGCGTGATAGAAAATTACAAAAAAATTGCAAAAAAATTCAAAAAATTAAAAAATACGATTACGGCTTCATTTCAAGCCAAAATAGGTTGGAAAAGACTGTGAAAGAGAGAAAATAAAAATTATCATTGCGCGTAATAGAAAATTACAAAAAAATAGCAAAAAAATTGGAAAGAGTAAAAGATACCATTATGGCTTCTTTTCAAGCAAAAATAGATTGGAAAATGGGGATTGAATGAGAATAAAAATTATCATTCCATTCGGTTCCTACCCAATGCGTTATAGAAAATTCCAAAAAAAATAGCAAAAAAATTAAAAAAATCTAAAAGTACCATTATGGCATCATTTCAAGCCAAACTAAGTTGGAAAAGACTGAGAAATAGAGAAAATAAAAATTATCATTTCGTTTCGTTCCTGCCCGACGCATAAAAGAAAATTACAAAAAAATAGCAAACAATTTGAAAAAATTAAAAAACACCATCATGGCATCTTTTCAAGCCAAAATAGGTTGGAAAATGCTGTGAAAGAGAGAAAATAAAAATTATCATTCCGTTTCGTTCCTGCCCAACGCATGATAGAAAATTAAAAAAAAATTGCAAAAAAATTCAAAAAATACCATTATGGGTTCTTTTCAGGCTAAAATAGGTTGGAAAAGGCGGGGATAGAGTGAATAAAAATTATCGTTCCACTCTTTTCCTACCCGCCGCGTTAAAAAAAAATCCAAAAAAATAGCAAAAAACTTCAAAAAATTTAAAAGTATCATTATGGCTTCATTTCAAGCCAAAATAGGTTGGAAAAGACCGAGAAAGACAGAAAATAAAAATTATCGTTCCATTTCATTCATACCCGACCCATAATATAAAATTCCAAAAAAATAGCATAAAAATTCAAAAAATTCAAAAATACCATAATGGATTCATTTCAAGTCAAAATTGGTTGGAAAAGGTGGGGGATAGAGTGACAATTAAAATTATCGGTCCATTCGGTACCTACCCGGCGCGTTATACAAAATTCCAAAACCATAGCAAAAAAATTCAAAAAATTTGGAAGTACCATAATCACTTCATTTAATACCAAAATAGGATGAAAAAGGTGGGGATAGAGTGACAATTAAAATTATCGCTCCTTTCTGTTCCTACCCGGCGCGTTATAGAAAATTCCAAAAACATAGCAAAATAATTCAAAAAATTTAAAAGTACCATTATGGCATCATTTAAAACCAAAATAGGTTGAAAAAAACCGAGAAAGAGAGAAAATAAAAATTATTATTCTGTTTCGTTCCTACCCGACCCGTAATAGAAAATTCCAAAAAAGTAGAAAAAATTCAAAAAATTTAAAAGTGCCATTCGAGCTTTATTTCAAGCCAAAATAGGTTGGAAAAGACCGAGAAAGACAGAAAATAAAAATTATCGTTCCGTTTCATTCCTACCCGACCCATAATATAAAATTCCAAAAAAACAGCATAAAAATTCAAAAATACCATTATGGATTCATTTCAAGCAAAAATTGGTTGGAAAAGGTGGGGGATAGAGTGACAATTAAAATTATCGTTCCATTCGGTTCTTACCCGTCGCGTTATAATAAATTCCAAAACCATAGCAAAAAAATTCAAAAAATTTAGAAGTACCATAATCACTTCATTTAATACCAAAATAGGATGAAAAAGGTGGGGATAGGGTGACAATTAAAATTATCGTTCCATTCTGTTCCTACCCGGCGCGTTAAAGAAAATTCCAAAAACATAGCAAAATAATTCAAAAAATTTAAAAGTACCATTATGGCTTCATTTAAAACCAAAATAGGTTAGAAAAAGCCTAGAAAGAGAGAAAATAAAAATTATTATTCTGTTTCATTCCTACCCGACCCGTAATAGAAAATTCCAAAAAAGTAGCAAAAAATTCAAAAAATTTAAAAGTGCCATTAGGGCTTTATTTCAAGCCAAAATAGGTTGGAAAAGCCCGAGAATGAGAGAAAATAAGAATTATTGTTGCATTTCATTCCTGCCCTACCGATAATAGAAAATTACAAAAAAATACCAAACAAATTCGAAAAATTAAAAAGTACTATAAGTGCTTCATTCCAAGCCAAAATAGGTTGGAAAATACTGAGAAAGAAAGAAAATAAACATTATCATTACGTTTGGATCCTGCCCGACGCCTAATAGAAAATTACAAAAAAATTGCAAAAAAATTCAAAAAATTAAAAAATACTATTACAGCTTCATTTCAAGCCAAAATAGGTTGGAAAATACTGAGAAAGAAAGAAAATGAATATTATCATGACGTTTGGATCCTGCCGGACGCGTAGTAGAAAATTACAAAAAAATTGCAAAAAAATTAAAAAAATTAAAAAAATACCATTATGGCTTCTTTTCACGCCAAAATAGGTTGGAAAAGGTAGAGAAAGCGAAAAAATAAAATTTATCCTTCCGTTTCGTTCCTACCCAACCCGTAATATAAAATTCCAAAAAGATAGCAAAAAAATTCAAAAAATACGATTACGGCTTCATTTCAAGCCAAAATAGGTTGGAAAATACTGCGAAAGAGAGAAAATAAAAATTATCATTCCGTTTCGTTCCTGCGCGACGCACGATAGAAAATTACAAAAAAATTGCAAAAAAATTAAAAAAATACCGTTATGACTTCTTTTCAAGCCAAAATAGGTTGGAAAAGGCAGAGAAAGCGAACAAATAAAATTTATCCTTCCGTTTCATTCCTACCCGACCCGTAATATAAAATTCCAAAAAGATAGCAAAAAAATTCAAAAAATTAAAAAATACGATTACGGATTCATTTCATACCAAAATAGGATGGAAAAGACTGAGAAGGAGAGGTAATAAAAATTATCATCCCATTTCATTCCTACCCAACCCGTAATAGAAAATTTCAAGAAAATAGCAAAAAAATTCAAAAATTCAAAAATACCAATGCGGCTTCATTTTAAGCCAAAATAGGTTGGAAAAGACTGAGAAATAGAGAAAATAAAAGTTATCATTCTGTTTCGTTCCTGCCCGACGCGTAATAGAAAATTACAAAAAAATAGCAAACAAATTAAAAAAATTAAAAAACACCATCATGGCATCTTTTAAAGCCACAATAGGTTGAAAAAGGCATAGAAAGAGAGAAAATAAAAATTATCGTTCCGTTTCGTTCCAACACGACCCGTAATAGAAAATTCCAAAAAAATAGCAAAAAAATTCAAAAAATTGAAAAATACCATTATAGCTTCATTTCAAAGCAAAATAGGTCAGAAAAGACTGTGAAAGAGAGAAAATAAAAATTATCATTGCGCGTAATAGAAAATTACAAAAAAATAGCAAAAAAATTGGAAAGAGTAAAAGATACCATTATGGCTTCTTTTCAAGCAAAAATAGATTGGAAAATGGGGATTGAATGAGAATAAAAATTATCATTCCATTCGGTTCCTACCCAATGCGTTATAGAAAATTCCAAAAAAAATAGCAAAAAAATAAAAAAAATCTAAAAGTACCGTTATGGCATCATTTCAAGCCAAACTAAGTTGGAAAAGACTGAGAAAGAGAGAAAATAAAAGTTATCATTTCGTTTCGTTCCTGCCCGACGCATAAAAGAAAATTACAAAAAAATAGCAAACAATTTGAAAAAATTAAAAAACACCATCATGGCATCTTTTCAAGCCAAAATAGGTTGAAAAAGGGAAAGAAAGAGAGAAAATAAAAATTATCGTTCCATTTCGTTCGAACATGACCCGTAATAGAAAATTCCAAAAAAACAGTAAAAAAATTCAAAAAATTAAAAATACTATTGCTGCCTCATTTCAAGCCAAAATAGGTTGGAAAAGACCAAGAAAGGGAGAAAATAGAAATTATCGTTCCGTTTCGTTCCTACCCTAACCGTAACAGAAAATTCCAAAAAAGTAGCAAAAAAATTAAAAAAAATTAAAAAATACCCTTATGGCTTCGTTTCAAGCCAAAATTGGTTGGAAAAGACTGAGAAAGAGAGAAAACAAAAGTTATCACTCTGTTTCGTTTCTACCCGACCCGCAATAGAAAATTCCAAAAAAGCAGCTAGCAAATTCAAAAAATTAAAAAATACGATTACGGCAGCATTTCAAGCCAAAATAGTTTGGAAAAGACTGAGAAAAAGAGAAAATAAAAATTATAATTTCGTTTCATTCCTGCCCAATGCGTAATAGAAAATTACAAAAAAAAAAAGTAAACAAATTCAAAAAATTAAGAAATACCATTATGGCTTCTTTTCGAGCCAAGATAGGTTAGAAAAGGCAGAGAAAGAGAGAAAATAAAAATTATCATTCCGTTTGGTTCCTGCCCGACGAGTGAAAGAAAATTACAAAAAAATTCAGAAAATTGAAAATTTCTATTATGGCTTCTTTTCAAGCCAAAATAGGTTGGAAAATACTGAGAAAGAGAAAAAATAAAATTTATCCTTCCGTTTCGTTCCTACCCGACCCGGAATTGAAAATTCAAAAAAGTAGCAAAAAAATTCAAAAAATTAAAAAATACGATTACGGATTCATTTGATGCCAAAATAGGTTGGAAAAGACTGAGAAGGAGAGGTAATAAAAATTCTCATTCCGTTTTATTCCTACACAACCCGTAATAGAAAATTTCAAAAAAATAGCAAAAAAATTCAAAAATTCAAAAATACCAATGCGGCTTCATTTTAAGCCAAAATAGGTTGGAAAAAACTGAAAAAGAGAGAAAAAAAAAGTTATCATTCTGTTTCGTTCCTGCCCGACGCGTAATAGAAAATTACAAAAAAATAGCAAACAAATTCAAAAAATTAAAAAACACCATCATGGCATCTTTTAAAGCCACAATAGGTTGAAAAAGGCAGAGAAAAAGAAAAAATAAAAATTATCGTTCCGTTTCGTTCTAACACGACCCGTAATAGAAAATTCCAAAAAAATAGAAAAAAAATTCAAAAAATTGAAAAATACCATTACAGCTTTATTTCAAGCCAAAATAGGTCAGAAAAGACTGTGAAAGAGAGAAAATAAAAATTATCATTTCGTTTCGTTCCTGCCCGACGCGTAATAGAAAATTACAAAAAAATAGTAAACAATTTGAAAAAATTAAAAAACACCATCATGGCATCTTTTCAAGCCAAAATAGGTTGAAAAAGCCAAAGAAAGAGAGAAAATAAAAATTATCGTTCCGTTTCGTTCCAACATGACCCGTAATAGAAAATTCCAAAAAAAAGTAAAAAAATTCAAAAAATTAAAAATACCATTGCTGCCTCATTTCAAGGCAAAACAGGACGGAAAAGACCAAGAAAGAGAGAAAATAAAAATTATCATTCCGTTTCGTTCCTACCCTAACCGTAATAGAAAAATCCAAAAACGTAGCAAAAAAATTAAAAAATACCCTTATAGCTTCATTTCAAGCCAAAATTGGTTGGAAAAGACTGAGAAAGAGAGAAAATAAAAGTTATCACTCAGTTTCGTTTCTACCCGACCCGCAATAGAAAATTCCAAAAAAGCAGCTAGCAAATTCAAAAAATTTAAAAATACGATTACGGCATCATTTCAAGCCAAAATAGTTTGGAAAAGATTGAGAAAAAGAGAAAATAAAAATTATCATTTCGTTTCGTTCCTGCCCGATGCGTAATAGAAAATTACTAAAAAAAAGCAAACAAATTCAAAAAATTAAGAAATACCATTATGGCTTCTTTTCAAGCCAAAATAGGTTGGAAAGGGCAGAGAAAGAGAGAAAATAAAAATTATCACTCCGTTTGGTTACTGCCCGACGGGTGAAAGAAAATTGTAAAAAAATTCAAAAAATTGAAAAATTCTATTATGGCTTCTTTTCAAGCCAAAATAGGTTGGAGAAGGCCGAGAAAGAGAAAAAACAAAATTTATCCTTCCGTTTCGTTCCTACTCGGCCCGGCATTGAAAATTCGAAAAAAGTAGCAAAAAAATTCAAAAAATTAAAAAATACGATTACGGATTCATTTCATACCAAAATAGGTTGGAAAAGACTGAGAAGGAGAGGTAATAAAAATTATCATCCCGTTTCATTCCTACCCAACCCGTAATAGAAAATTTCAAAAAAATAGCAAGAAAATTCAAAAATTCAAAAATACCAATGCGGCTTCATTTTAAGCCAAAATAGGTTGGAAAAGACTGAGAAAGAGAGAAAATAAAAGTTATCGTTCTGTTTCGTTCCTGCCCGACGCGTAATAGAAAATTACAAAAAAATTGCAAACAATTTCAAAAAATTAAAAAACACCATCATGGCATATTTTCAAGCCAAAATAGATTGAAAAACGAAAAGAAAGAGGGAAAATAAAAATTACCGTTCCGTTTCGTTCCAACATGACCCGTAATAGAAAATTCAAAAACAACAGTAAAAAAATTCAAAAAATTAAAAATACCATTGCTGCCTCATTTCAAGGCAAAACAGGTTGGAAAAGACCAAGAAAGAGAGAAAATAAAAATTATCATTTCGTTTCGTTGCTACCCTAACCGTAATAGAAAATTCCAAAAAGGTAGCAAAAAAATTAAAAAATACCCTTATAGCTTCATTTCAAGCCAAAATTGGTTGGAAAAGACTGAGAAAGAGAGAAAATAAAAGTTATCACTCTGTTTCGTTTCTACCCGACCCGCAATAGAAAATTCCAAAAAAGCAGCTAGCAAATTCAAAAAATTAAAAAATACGATTACGGCATCATTTCAAGCCAAAATAGTTTGGAAAAGATTGAGAAAAAGAGAAAATAAAAATTATCATTTCGTTTCGTTCCTGCCCGATGCGTAATAGAAAATTACAAAAAAAAAAAGCAAACAAATTTAAAAAATTAAGAAATACCATTATGGCTTCTTTTCAAGCCAAAATAGGTAGGAAAAGGCAGAGAAAGAGAGAAAATAAAAATTATCACTCCGTTTGGTTCCTGCCCGACGCGTGAAAGAAAATTACAAAATAATTGCAAACAAATTCAAAAAATTAAAAAACACCATGATGGCATCTTTTATAGCCACAATAGGTTGAAAAAGGCAGAGAAAGAGAGAAAATAAAAATTATCGTTCCGTTTCGTTCCAACACGACCCGTAATAGAAAATTCCAAAAAAATTCAAAAAATTGAAAAATACCATTACAGCTTCATTTCAAGCCAAAATAGGTCAGAAAAGACTGAGAAAGAGAGAAAATAAAAATTATCATTTCGTTTCGTTCTTGCCCGACGCGTAATAGAAAATTACAAAAAAATAGCAAAAAAATTGGAAAGAGTAAAAGATACCATTATGGCTTCTTTTCAAGCCAAAATACGTTAGAAATGGGGATTGAATGAGAATAAAAATTATCATTCCATTCGGTTCCTACCCAATGCGTTATAGAAAATTCCAAAAAAATAGCAAAAAAATTAAAAAAATCTAAAAGTACCGTTATGGCATCATTTCAAGCCAAAATAGGTTGGAAAAGACTGAGAAAGAGAGAAAATAAAAGTTATCATTTCGTTTTGTTCCTGCCCGACGCATAAAAGAAAAGTACAAAAAAATAGCAAACAATTTCAAAAATTTAAAAAACACTATCATGGCATCTTTTCAAGCCAAAATAGGTTGAAAAAGGCAAAGAAAAAGAGAAAATAAAAATTATCTTTCCGTTTCGTTCGAACATGACCCGCAATAGAAAATTCCAAAAAAACAGTAAAGAAATTCAAAAAATTAAAAATACCATTGCTGCCTCATTTCAAGCCAAAATAGGTTGGAAAAGACCAAGGAAGGGAGAAAATAGAAATTATCGTTTCATTTCGTTCCTACCCTAACCGTAATAGAAAATTCCAAAAAAGTAGCAAAAAAATTCAAAAATTCAAAAATACCAGTGCGGCTTCATTTTAAGCCAAAATAGGTTGGAAAAGACTGAGAAAGAGAGAAAATAAAAGTGATCATTCTGTTTCGTTCCTGCCCGACGCGTAATAGAAAATTACAAAAAAATAGCAAACAAATTCAAAAAATTAAAAAACACCATCATGGCATCTTTTAAAGCCATAATAGGTTGAAAAAGGCAGAGAAAAAGAGAAAATAAAAATTATCGTTCCGTTTCGTTCCAACATGACCCGTAATAGAAAATTCCAAAAAAATAGCAAAAAAATTCAAAAAATTGAAAAATACCATTACAGCTTCATTTCAAGCCAAAATAGGTCAGAAAAGATTGTGAAACAGAGAAAATAAAAATTATCATTCCGTTTCGTTCATGCCCGACGCGTAATAGAAAATTACAAAAAAATAGTAAAAAAATTCAAAAAATTGAAAAATACCATTACAGCTTCATTTCAAGCTAAAATAGGTCAGAAAAGACTGAGAAAGAGAGAAAATAAAAGTTATCATTTCGTTTCGTTCCTGCCCGACGCGTAAAAGAAAAGGACAAAAAAATTGCAAACAATTTCAAAAAATTAAAAAACACCATCATGGCATCTTTTCAAGCCAAAATAGGTTGAAAAACGCAAAGAAAGAGGGAAAATAAAAATTACCGTTCCGTTTCGTTCCAACATGACCCGTAATAGAAAATTCCAAAACAACAGTAAAAAAATTCAAAAAATTAAAAATACCATTGCTGCCTCATTTCAAGGCAAAACAGGTTGGAAAAGACCAAGAAAGAGAGAAAATAAAAATTATCATTTCGTTTCGTTGCTACCCTAACCGTAATAGAAAATTCCAAAAAAGTAGCAAAAAAATTAAAAAATACCCTTATAGCTTCATTTCAAGCCAAAAATGGTTGGAAAAGACTGAGAAAGAGAGAAAATAAAAGTTATCACTCTGTTTCGTTTCTACCCGACCCGCAATAGAAAATTCCAAAAAAGCAGCTAGCAAATTCAAAAAATTAAAAAATACGATTACGGCATCATTTCAATCCAAAATAGTTTGGAAAAGATTGAGAAAAAGAGAAAATAAAAATTATCATTTCGTTTCGTTCCTGCCCGATGCGTAATAGAAAATTACAAAAAAAAAAAGCAAACAAATTCAAAAAATTAAGAAATACCATTATGGCTTCTTTTCAAGCCAAAATAGGTAGGAAAAGGCAGAGAAAGAGAGAAAATAAAAATTATCACTCCGTTTGGTTCCTGCCCGACGCGTGAAAGAAAATTACAAAATAATTGCAAACAAATTCAAAAAATTAAAAAACACCATGATGGCATCTTTTAAAGCCACAATAGGTTGAAAAAGGCAGAGAAAGAGAGAAAATAAAAATTATCGTTCCGTTTCGTTCCAACACGACCCGTAATAGAAAATTCCAAAAAAATAGCAAAAAAATTCAAAAAATTTTAAAATACCATTGCAGCTTCATTTCAAGCCAAAATAGGTCAGAAAAGGCTGTGAAAGAGAGAAAATAAAAATTATCATTCCGTTTCGTTCCTGCCCGACGCGTAATAGAAAATTACAAAAAAATAGCAAACAAATTCAAAAAATTAAAAAACACCATGATGGCATCTTTTAAAGCCACAATAGGCTGAAAAAGGCAGAGAAAGAGAGAAAATAAAAATTATCGTTCCGTTTCCTTCCAACACGACCCCTAATAGAAAATTCCAAAAAAATAGCAAAAAAATTCAAAAAATTGAAAAATACCATTACAGCTTCATTTCAAAGCAAAATAGATCAGAAAAGACTGTGAAAGAGAGAAAATAAAAATTATCATTCCGTTTCGTTCTTGCCCGACGCGTAATAGAAAATTACAAAAAAATAGCAAAAAAATTGGAAAGAGTAAAAGATACCATTATGGCTTCTTTTCAAGCCAAAATAGGTTGGAAAATGGGGATTGAATGAGAATAAAAATTATCATTCCATTCGGTTCCTACCCAATGCGTTATAGAAAATTCCAAAAAAATAGCAAAAAAATTAAAAAAATCTAAAAGTACCATTATGGCATCATTTCAAGCCAAACTAGGTTGGAAAAGACTGAGAAAGAGAGAAAATAAAAGTTATCATTTCGTTTTGTTCCTGCCCGACGCATAAAAGAAAAGTACAAAAAAATAGCAAACAATTTCAAAAAATTAAAAAACACTATCATGGCATCTTTTCAAGCCAAAATAGGTTGAAAAAGGCAAAGAAAGAGAGAAAATAAAAATTATCGTTCCGTTTCGTTCGAACATGACCCGGAATAGAAAATTCCAAAAAAACAGTAAAAAAATTCAAAAAATTAAAAATACCATTGCTGCCTCATTTCAAGCCAAAATAGGTTGGAAAAGACCAAGAAATGGAGAAAATAGAAATTATCGTTCCGTTTCATTCCTACCCTAACCGTAATAGAAAATTCCAAAACTGTAACAAAAAAATTCAAAAATTCAAAAATACCAATGCGGCGTCGTTTTAAGCCAAAATAGGTTGGAAAAGATTGAGAAAGAGAGAAAATAAATGTTATCATTCTGTTTCGTTCCTGCCCGATGCGTAATAGAAAATTACAAAAAAATAGCAAACAAATTCAAAAAATTAAAAAACACCATCATGGCATCTTTTAAAGCCATAATAGGTTGAAAAAGGCAGAGAAAAAGAGAAAATAAAAATTATCGTTCCGTTTTGTTCCAACATGACCCGTAATAGAAAATTCCAAAAAAATTGTAAAAAAATTCAAAAAATTGAAAAATACCATTACATCTTCATTTCAAGCTAAAATAGGTCAGAAAAGACTGAGAAAGAGAGAAAATAAAAGTTATCATTTTGTTTCGTTCCTGCCCGACGCATAAAAGAAAAGGACAAAAAAATTGCAAACAATTTCAAAAAATTAAAAAACACCATCATGGCATATTTTCAAGCCAAAATAGGTTGAAAAACGCAAAGAAAGAGGGAAAATAAAAATTACCGTTCCGTTTCGTTCCAACATGACCCGTAATAGAAAATTCAAAAACAACAGTAAAAAAATTCAAAAAATTAAAAATACCATTGCTGCCTCATTTCAAGGCAAAACAGGTTGGAAAAGACCAAGAAAGAGAGAAAATAAAAATTATCATTTCGTTTCGTTGCTACCCTAACCGTAATAGAAAATTCCAAAAAGGTAGCAAAAAAATTAAAAAATACCCTTATAGCTTCATTTCAAGCCAAAATTGGTTGGAAAAGACTGAGAAAGAGAGAAAATAAAAGTTATCACTCTGTTTCGTTTCTACCCGACCCGCAATAGAAAATTCCAAAAAAGCAGCTAGCAAATTCAAAAAATTAAAAAATACGATTACGGCATCATTTCAAGCCAAAATAGTTTGGAAAAGATTGAGAAAAGAGAAAATAAAAACTATCATTTCGTTTCGTTCCTGCCCGATGCGTAATAGAAAATTACAAAAAAAAAAAGCAAACAAATTCAAAAAATTAAGAAATACCATTATGGCTTCTTTTCAAGCCAAAATAGGTAGGAAAAGGCAGAGAAAGAGAGAAAACAAAAATTATCACTCCGTTTGGTTCCTGCCCGACGCGTGAAAGAAAATTACAAAATAATTGCAAACAAATTCAAAAAATTAAAAAACACCATGATGGCATCTTTTAAAGCCACAATAGGTTGAAAAAGGCAGAGAAAGAGAGAAAATAAAAATTATCGTTCCGTTTCGTTCCAACACGACCCGTAATAGAAAATTCCAAAAAAATTCAAAAAATTGAAAAATACCATTACAGCTTCATTTCAAGCCAAAATAGGTCAGAAAAGACTGTGAAAGAGAGAAAATAAAAATTATCATTCCGTTTCGTTCCTGCCCGACGCGTAATAGAAAATTACAAAAAAATAGCAAACAAATTCAAAAAATTAAAAAACACCATGATGGCATCTTTTAAAGCCATAATAGGCTGAAAAAGGCAGAGAAAGAGAGAAAATAAAAATTATCGTTCCGTTTCCTTCCAACACGACCCCTAATAGAAAATTCCAAAAAAATAGCAAAAAAATTAAAAAAATTGAAAAATACCATTACAGCTTCATTTCAAAGCAAAATAGATCAGAAAAGACTGTGAAAGAGAGAAAATAAAAATTATCATTCCGTTTCGTTCTTGCCCGACGCGTAATAGAAAATTACAAAAAAATAGCAAAAAAATTGGAAAGAGTAAAAGATACCATTATGGCTTCTTTTCAAGCCAAAATAGGTTGGAAAATGGGGATTGAATGAGAATAAAAATTATCATTCCATTCGGTTCCTACCCAATGCGTTATAGAAAATTCCAAAAAAATAGCAAAAAAATTAAAAAAATCTAAAAGTACCATTATGGCATCATTTCAAGCCAAACTAGGTTGGAAAAGACTGAGAAAGAGAGAAAATAAAAGTTATCATTTCGTTTTGTTCCTGCCCGACGCATAAAAGAAAAGTACAAAAAAATAGCAAACAATTTCAAAAAATTAAAAAACACTATCATGGCATCTTTTCAAGCCAAAATAGGTTGAAAAAGGCAAAGAAAGAGAGAAAATAAAAATTATCGTTCCGTTTCGTTCGAACATGACCCGGAATAGAAAATTCCAAAAAAACAGTAAAAAAATTCAAAAAATTAAAAATACCATTGCTGCCTCATTTCAAGCCAAAATAGGTTGGAAAAGACCAAGAAATGGAGAAAATAGAAATTATCGTTCCGTTTCATTCCTACCCTAACCGTAATAGAAAATTCCAAAACTGTAACAAAAAAATTCAAAAATTCAAAAATACCAATGCGGCGTCGTTTTAAGCCAAAATAGGTTGGAAAAGATTGAGAAAGAGAGAAAATAAATGTTATCATTCTGTTTCGTTCCTGCCCGATGCGTAATAGAAAATTACAAAAAAATAGCAAACAAATTCAAAAAATTAAAAAACACCATCATGGCATCTTTTAAAGCCATAATAGGTTGAAAAAGGCAGAGAAAAAGAGAAAATAAAAATTATCGTTCCGTTTTGTTCCAACATGACCCGTAATAGAAAATTCCAAAAAAATTGTAAAAAAAATTCAAAAAATTGAAAAATACCATTACATCTTCATTTCAAGCTAAAATAGGTCAGAAAAGACTGAGAAAGAGAGAAAATAAAAGTTATCATTTTGTTTCGTTCCTGCCCGACGCATAAAAGAAAAGGACAAAAAAATTGCAAACAATTTCAAAAAATTAAAAAACACCATCATGGCATATTTTCAAGCCAAAATAGGTTGAAAAACGCAAAGAAAGAGGGAAAATAAAAATTACCGTTCCGTTTCGTTCCAACATGACCCGTAATAGAAAATTCAAAAACAACAGTAAAAAAATTCAAAAAATTAAAAATACCATTGCTGCCTCATTTCAAGGCAAAACAGGTTGGAAAAGACCAAGAAAGAGAGAAAATAAAAATTATCATTTCGTTTCGTTGCTACCCTAACCGTAATAGAAAATTCCAAAAAGGTAGCAAAAAAATTAAAAAATACCCTTATAGCTTCATTTCAAGCCAAAATTGGTTGGAAAAGACTGAGAAAGAGAGAAAATAAAAGTTATCACTCTGTTTCGTTTCTACCCGACCCGCAATAGAAAATTCCAAAAAAGCAGCTAGCAAATTCAAAAAATTAAAAAATACGATTACGGCATCATTTCAAGCCAAAATAGTTTGGAAAAGATTGAGAAAAGAGAAAATAAAAATTATCATTTCGTTTCGTTCCTGCCCGATGCGTAATAGAAAATTACAAAAAAAAAAAGCAAACAAATTCAAAAAATTAAGAAATACCATTATGGCTTCTTTTCAAGCCAAAATAGGTAGGAAAAGGCAGAGAAAGAGAGAAAACAAAAATTATCACTCCGTTTGGTTCCTGCTCGACGCGTGAAAGAAAATTACAAAATAATTGCAAACAAATTCAAAAAATTAAAAAACACCATGATGGCATCTTTTAAAGCCACAATAGGTTGAAAAAGGCAGAGAAAGAGAGAAAATAAAAATTATCGTTCCGTTTCGTTCCAACACGACCCGTAATAGAAAATTCCAAAAAAATTCAAAAAATTGAAAAATACCATTACAGCTTCATTTCAAGCCAAAATAGGTCAGAAAAGACTGTGAAAGAGAAAAAATAAAAATTATCATTCCGTTTCGTTCCTGCCCGACGCGTAATAGAAAATTACAAAAAAATAGCAAACAAATTCAAAAAATTAAAAAACACCATGATGGCATCTTTTAAAGCCACAATAGGCTGAAAAAGGCAGAGAAAGAGAGAAAATAAAAATTATCGTTCCGTTTCCTTCCAACACGACCCCTAATAGAAAATTCCAAAAAAATAGCAAAAAAATTCAAAAAATTGAAAAATACCATTACAGCTTCATTTCAAAGCAAAATAGATCAGAAAAGACTGTGAAAGAGAGAAAATAAAAATTATCATTCCGTTTCGTTCTTGCCCGACGCGTAATAGAAAATTACAAAAAAATAGCAAAAAAATTGGAAAGAGTAAAAGATACCATTATGGCTTCTTTTCAAGCCAAAATAGGTTGGAAAATGGGGATTGAATGAGAATAAAAATTATCATTCCATTCGGTTCCTACCCAATGCGTTATAGAAAATTCCAAAAAAATAGCAAAAAAATTAAAAAAATCTAAAAGTACCATTATGGCATCATTTCAAGCCAAACTAGGTTGGAAAAGACTGAGAAAGAGAGAAAATAAAAGTTATCATTTCGTTTTGTTCCTGCCCGACGCATAAAAGAAAAGTACAAAAAAATAGCAAACAATTTCAAAAAATTAAAAAACACTATCATGGCATCTTTTCAAGCCAAAATAGGTTGAAAAAGGCAAAGAAAGAGAGAAAATAAAAATTATCGTTCCGTTTCGTTCGAACATGACCCGGAATAGAAAATTCCAAAAAAACAGTAAAAAAATTCAAAAAATTAAAAATACCATTGCTGCCTCATTTCAAGCCAAAATAGGTTGGAAAAGACCAAGAAATGGAGAAAATAGAAATTATCGTTCCGTTTCATTCCTACCCTAACCGTAATAGAAAATTCCAAAACTGTAACAAAAAAATTCAAAAATTCAAAAATACCAATGCGGCGTCGTTTTAAGCCAAAATAGGTTGGAAAAGATTGAGAAAGAGAGAAAATAAATGTTATCATTCTGTTTCGTTCCTGCCCGATGCGTAATAGAAAATTACAAAAAAATAGCAAACAAATTCAAAAAATTAAAAAACACCATCATGGCATCTTTTAAAGCCATAATAGGTTGAAAAAGGCAGAGAAAAAGAGAAAATAAAAATTATCGTTCCGTTTTGTTCCAACATGACCCGTAATAGAAAATTCCAAAAAAATTGTAAAAAAATTCAAAAAATTGAAAAATACCATTACATCTTCATTTCAAGCTAAAATAGGTCAGAAAAGACTGAGAAAGAGAGAAAATAAAAGTTATCATTTTGTTTCGTTCCTGCCCGACGCATAAAAGAAAAGGACAAAAAAATTGCAAACAATTTCAAAAAATTAAAAAACACCATCATGGCATATTTTCAAGCCAAAATAGGTTGAAAAACGCAAAGAAAGAGGGAAAATAAAAATTACCGTTCCGTTTCGTTCCAACATGACCCGTAATAGAAAATTCAAAAACAACAGTAAAAAAATTCAAAAAATTAAAAATACCATTGCTGCCTCATTTCAAGGCAAAACAGGTTGGAAAAGACCAAGAAAGAGAGAAAATAAAAATTATCATTTCGTTTCGTTGCTACCCTAACCGTAATAGAAAATTCCAAAAAGGTAGCAAAAAAATTAAAAAATACCCTTATAGCTTCATTTCAAGCCAAAATTGGTTGGAAAAGACTGAGAAAGAGAGAAAATAAAAGTTATCACTCTGTTTCGTTTCTACCCGACCCGCAATAGAAAATTCCAAAAAAGCAGCTAGCAAATTCAAAAAATTAAAAAATACGATTACGGCATCATCTCAAGCCAAAATAGTTTGGAAAAGATTGAGAAAAAGAGAAAATAAAAATTATCATTTCGTTTCGTTCCTGCCCGATGCGTAATAGAAAATTACAAAAAAAATTCAAAAAATTAAGAAATACCATTATGGCTTCTTTTCAAGCCAAAATAGGTAGGAAAAGGCAGAGAAAGAGAGAAAATAAAAATTATCACTCCGTTTGGTTCCTGCCCGACGCGTGAAAGAAAATTACAAAATAATTGCAAACAAATTCAAAAAATTAAAAAACACCATCATGGCATCTTTTAAAGCCACAATAGGTTGAAAAAGGCAGAGAAAGAGAGAAAATAAAAATTAACGTTCCGTTTCGTTCCAACCCGACCCGTAATAGAAATATCCAAAAAAATAGCAAAAAAATTCATAAAATTGAAAAATACCATTACAGCTTCATTTCAAGCCAAAATAGGTCAGAAAAGACTGTGAAAGAGAGAAAATAAAAATTATCATTCCGTTTCGTTCTCGCCCGACGCGTAATAGAAAATTACAAAAAAATAGTAAAAAAATTCAAAAAATTGAAAAATACCATTACAGCTTCATTTCAAGCTAAAATAGGTCAGAAAAGACTGAGAAAGAGAGAAAATAAAAGTTATCATTTTGTTTCGTTACTGCCCGACGCATAAAAGAAAAGGACAAAAAAATAGTAAAAAAATTCAAAAAATTGAAAAATACCATTACAGCTTCATTTCAAGCAAAAATAGGTCAGAAAAGACTGAGAAAGAGAGAAAATAAAGGTTATCATTTTGTTTCGTTCCTGCCCGACGCATAAAAGAAAAGGACAAAAAAAATTGCAAACAATTTCAAAAAATTAAAAAACACCATCATGGCATCTTTTCAAGCCAAAATAGGTTGAAAAAACGCAAAGAAAGAGGGAAAATAAAAATTATCGTTCCGTTTCGTTCCAACATGTCCCGTAATAGAAAATTCCAAAACAACAGTAAAAAAAATTCAAAAAATTGAAAATACCATTGCTGCCTCATTTCAAGGCAAAACCGGTTGGAAAAGACCAAGAAAGAGAGAAAATAAAAATTATCATTCCGTTTCGTTGCTACCCTAACCGTAATAGAAAATTCCAAAAAAGTATCAAAAAAATTAAAAAATACCCTTATAGCTTCATTTCAAGCCAAAATTGGTTGGAAAAGACTGAGAAAGAGAGAAAATAAAAGTTATCACTCTGTTTCGTTTCTACCCGACCCGCAATAGAAAATTCCAAAAAAGCAGCTAGCAAATTCAAAAAATTAAAAAATACGATTACGGCATCATTTCAAGCCAAAATAGTTTGGAAAAGATTGAGAAAAAGAGAGAATAAAAATTATCATTTCGTTTCGTTCCTGCCCGACGCGTAATAGAAAATTACAAAAAAATAGTAAAAAAATTCAAAAAATTGAAAAATACCATTACAGCTTCATTTCAAGCCAAAATAGGACAGAAAAGACTGAGAAAGAGAGAAAATAAATGTTATCATTCTGTTTCGTTCCTGCCCGATGCGTAATAGAAAATTACAAAAAAATAGCAAACAAATTCAAAAAATTAAAAAACACCATCATGGCCTCTTTTAAAGCCATAATAGGTTGAAAAAGGCAGAGAAAAAGAGAAAATAAAAATTATCGTTCCGTTTCGTTCCAACATGACCCGTAATAGAAAATTCCAAAAAAATAGCAAAAAAATTCAAAAAATTGAAAAATACCGTTACAGCTTCATTTCAAGCCAAAATAGGTCAGAAAAGACTGTGAAACAGAGAAAATAAAAATTATCATTTCGTTTTGTTCCTGCCCGACGCGTAAAAGAAAATTACAAAAAAATAGTAAAAAAATTCAAAAAATTGAAAAATACCATTACAGCTTCATTTCAAGCTAAAATAGGACAAAAAAGACTGAGAAAGAGAGAAAATAAAAGTTATCCTTTTGTTTCGTTCCTGCCCGACGCATAAAAGAAAAGGACAAAAAAATTGCAAACAATTTCAAAAAATTAAAAAACACCATCATGGCATCTTTTCAAGCCAAAATAGGGTGAAAAACGCAAAGAAAGAGGGAAAATAAAAATTATCGTTCCCTTTCGTTCCAACATGTCCCGTAATAGAAAATTCCAAAACAACAGTAAAAAAATTCAAAAAATTGAAAATACCATTGCTGCGTCATTTCAAGGCAAAACAGGTTGGAAAAGACCAAGAAAGAGAGAAAATAAAAATTATCATTCCGTTTCGTTGCTACCCAAACCGTAATAGAAAATTCCAAAAAAGTAGCAAAAAAATTAAAAAATACCCTTATAGCTTCATTTCAAGCCAAAATTGGTTGGAAAAGACTGAGAAAGAGAGAAAATAAAAGTTATCACTCTGTTTCGTTTCTACCCGACCCGCAATAGAAAATTCCAAAAAAGCAGCTAGCAAATTCAAAAATTAAAAAATACGATTACGGCATCATCTCAAGCCAAAATAGTTTGGAAAAGATTGAGAAAAAGAGAAAATAAAAATTATCATTTCGTTTCGTTCCTGCCCGATGCGTAATAGAAAATTACAAAAAAAATTCAAAAAATTAAGAAATACCATTATGGCTTCTTTTCAAGCCAAAATAGGTAGGAAAAGGCAGAGAAAGAGAGAAAATAAAAATTATCACTCCGTTTGGTTCCTGCCCGACGCGTGAAAGAAAATTACAAAATAATTGCAAACAAATTCAAAAAATTAAAAAACACCATCATGGCATCTTTTAAAGCCACAATAGGTTGAAAAAGGCAGAGAAAGAGAGAAAATAAAAATTAACGTTCCGTTTCGTTCCAACCCGACCCGTAATAGAAATATCCAAAAAAATAGCAAAAAAATTCATAAAATTGAAAAATACCATTACAGCTTCATTTCAAGCCAAAATAGGTCAGAAAAGACTGTGAAAGAGAGAAAATAAAAATTATCATTCCGTTTCGTTCTCGCCCGACGCGTAATAGAAAATTACAAAAAAATAGCAAAAAAATTGGAAAGAGTAAAAGATACCATTATGGCTTCTTTTAAAGCCAAAATAGGTTGGAAATGGGGATTGAATGAGAATAAAAATTATCATTCCATTCGGTTCCTACCCAATGCGTTATAGAAAATTCCAAAAAAATAGCAAAAAAATTAAAAAAATCTAAAAGTGCCGTTATGGCATCATTTCAAGCCAAAATAGGTTGGAAAAGACTGAGAAAGAGAGAAAATAAAAGTTATCATTTCCTTTTGTTCCTGCCCGACGCATAAAAGAAAAGTACAAAAAAATAGCAAACAATTTCAAAAAATTAAAAAACACTATCATGGCATCTTTTCAAGCCAAAATAGGTTGAAAAAGGCAAAGAAAGAGAGAAAATAAAAATTATCGTTCCGTTTCGTTCGAATATAACCCGCAATAGAAAATTCCAAAAAAACAGTAAAGAAATTCAAAAAATTTAAAATACCACTACTGCCTCATTTCAAGCCAAAATAGGTTGGAAAAGACCAAGAAAGGGAGAAAATAGAATTTATCGTTCCTTTTCGTTCCTACCCTAACCGTAATAGAAAATTCCAAAAAAGTAGCAAAAAAAATTCAAAAATTCAAAAATACAAATGCGGCTTCATTTTAAGCCAAAATAGGTTGGAAAAGACTGAGAAAGAGAGAAAATAAAAGTTATCATTCTGTTTCGTTCCAGCCCGACGCGTAATAGAAAATTACAAAAAAATAGCAAACAAATTCAAAAAATTAAAAAACTCCATCATGGCATCTTTTAAAGCCATAATAGGTTGAAAAAGGCAGAGAAAAAGAGAAAATAAAAATTATCGTTCCGTTTCGTTCCAACACAACCCGTAATAGAAAATTCCAAAAAAATAGCAAAAAAATTCAAAAAATTGAAAAATACCATTACAGCTTCATTTCAAGCCAAAATAGGTCAGAAAAGACTATGAAAGAGAGAAAATAAAAATTATCATTCTGTTTCGTTCCTGCCCGACGCGTGAAAGAGAATTACAAAATAATTGCAAACAAATTCAAAAAATTAAAAAACACCATCATGGCATCTTTTAAAGCCACAATAGGTTGAAAAAGGTAGAGAAAGAGAGAAAATAAAAATTATCGTTCCGTTTCGTTCCAACACGACCCGTAATAGAAAATTCCAAAAAAATAGCAAAAAAATTCAAAAAATTGAAAAATACCATTACAGCTTCATTTCAAGCCAAAATAGGTCAGAAAAGACTGTGAAAGAGAGAAAATAAAAATTATCATTCCGTTTCGTTCCTGCCCGACGCGAAATAGAAAATTACAAAAAAATAGTAAAAAAATTCAAAAAATTGAAAAATACCATTACAGCTTCATTTCAAGCCAAAATAGGTCAGAAAAGACTGAGAAAGAGAGAAAATAAAAGTTATGATTTCGTTTCGTTCCTGCCCGACGCATAAAAGAAAAGGACAAAAAAATAGCAAACAATTTGAAAAAATTAAAAAACACCATCACGGCATCTTTTCAAGCCAAAATAGGTTGAAAAACGCAAAGAAAGAGGGAAAATAAAAATTATCGTTCCGTTTCGTTCAAACATGACCCGTAATAGAAAATTCCAAAACAACAGTAAAAAAATTCAAAAAATTAAAAATACCATTGCTGCCTCATTTCAAGGCAAAACAGGTTGGAAAAGACCAAGAAAGAGAGAAAATAAAAATTATCATTTCGTTTCGTTGCTACCCTAACCGTAATAGGAAATTCCAAAAAGGTAGCAAAAAAATTAAAAAATACCCTTATAGCTTCATTTCAAGCCAAATTGGTTGGAAAAGACTGAGAAAGAGAGAAAATAAAAGTTATCACTCTGTTTCGTTTCTACCCGACCCGCAATAGAAAATTCCAAAAAAGCAGCTAGCAAATTCAAAAAATTAAAAAATACGATTACGGCATCATTTCAAGCCAAAATAGTTTGGAAAAGATTGAGAAAAAGAGAAAATAAAAATTATCATTTCGTTTCGTTCCTGCCCGATGCGTAATAGAAAATTACAAAAAAAAAAAGCAAACAAATTCAAAAAATTAAGAAATACCATTATGGCTTCTTTTCAAGCCAAAATAGGTAGGAAAAGGCAGAGAAAGAGAGAAAATAAAAATTATCACTCCGTTTGGTTCCTGCCCGACGCGTGAAAGAAAATTACAAAATAATTGCAAACAAATTCAAAAAATTAAAAAACACCATCATGGCATCTTTTAAAGCCACAACAGGTTGAAAAAGGCAGAGAAAGAGAGAAACTAAAAATTATCGTTCCGTTTCGTTCCAACACGACCTGTAATAGAAAATTCCAAAAAATTAGCAAAAAAATTCAAAAAATTGAAAAATACCATTACAGCTTCATTTCAAGCCAAAATAGGTCAGAAAAGACTGTGAAAGAGAGAAAATAAAAATTATCATTCCGTTTCGTTCTTGCCCGACGCGTAATAGAAAATTACAAAAAAATAGCAAAAAAATTGGAAAGAGTAAAAGATACCATTATGGCTTATTTTCAAGCCAAAATAGGTTGGAAATGGGGATTGAATGAGAATAAAAATTATCATTCCATTCGGTTCCTACCCAATGCGTTATAGAAAATTCCAAAAAAATAGCAAAAAAATTAAAAAAATCTAAAAGTACCGTTATGGCATCATTTCAAGCCAAAATAGGTTGGAAAAGACTGAGAAAGAGAGAAAATAAAAGTTATCATTTCGTTTTGTTCCTGCCCGACGCATAAAAGAAAAGTACAAAAAAATAGCAAACAATTTCAAAAAATTAAAAAACACTATCATGGTATCTTTTCAAGCCAAAATAGGTTGAAAAAGGCAAAGAAAGAGAGAAAATAAAAATTATCGTTCCGTTTCGTTCGAACATGACCTGCAATAGAAAATTCCAAAAAAACAGTAAAGAAATTCAAAAAATTAAAAATACCATTGCTGCCTCATTTCAAGCCAAAATAGGTTGGAAAAGACCGAGAAAGGGAGAAAATAGAAATTATCGTTCCGTTTCGTTCCTACCCTAACCGTAATAGAAAATTCCAAAAAAGTAGCAAAAAAGTTCAAAAATCCAAAAATACCAATGCGGCTTCATTTTAAGCCAAAATAGGTTGGAAAAGACTGAGAAAGAGAGAAAATAAAAGTTATCATCCTGTTTCGTTCCTGCCCGACGCGTAATAGAAAATTACAAAAAAATAGCAAACAAATTCAAAAAATTAAAAAACCCCATCATGGCATCTTTTAAAGCCATAATAGGTTGAAAAAGGAAGAGAAAAAGAGAAAATAAAAATTATCGTTCCGTTTCGTTCCAACACGACCCGTAATAGAAAATTCCAAAAAAATAGCAAAAAAATTCAAAAAATTGAAAAATACCATTACAGCTTCATTTCAAGCCAAAATAGGTCAGAAAGAACTGAGAAAGAGAGAAAATAAAAGTTATGATTTCGTTTCGTTCCTGCCCGACGCATAAAAGAAAAGGACAAAAAAATAGCAAACAATTTGAAAAAATTAAAAAACACCATCATGGCATCTTTTCAAGCCAAAATGGGTTGAAAAACGCAAAGAAAGAGGGAAAATAAAAATTATCGTTCCGTTTCGTTCCAACATGACCCGTAATAGAAAATTCCAAAACAACAGTAAAAAAATTCAAAAAATTAAAAATACCATCGCTGCCTCATTTCAAGGCAAAACAGGTTGGAAAAGACCAAGAAAGAGAGAAAATAAAAATTATCATTTCGTTTCGTTGCTACCCTAACCGTAATAGAAAATTCCAAAAAAGTGGCAAAAAAAAATAAAAAATACCCTAATAGCTTCATTTCAAGCCAAAATTGGTTGGAAAAGACTGAGAAAGAGAGAAAATAAAAGTTATCACTCTGTTTCGTTTCTACCCGACCCGCAATAGAAAATTCCAAAAAAGCAGCTAGCAAATACAAAAAATTAAAAAATACGATGACGACATCATTTCAAGCCAAAATAGTTTGGAAAAGATTGAGAAAAAGAGAAAATAAAAATTATCATTTCGTTTCGTTCCTGCCCGATGCGTAATAGAAAATTACAAAAAAAAAAAGCAAACAAATTCAAAAAATTAAGAAATACCATTATGGCTTCTTTTCAAGCCAAAATAGGTAGGAAAAGGCAGAGAAAGAGAGAAAATAAAAATTATCACTCCGTTTGGTTCCTGCCCGACGCGTGAAAGAAAATTACAAAATAATTGCAAAACAAATTCAAAAAATTAAAAAACACCATCATGGCATCTTTTAAAGCCACAATAGGTTGAAAAAGGCAGAGAAAGAGAGAAAAAAAAAATTATCGTTCCGTTTCGTTCCAACACGACCCGTAATAGAAAATTCCAAAAAAATAGCAAAAAAATTCAAAAAATTGAAAAATACCATTACAGCTTCATTTCAAGCCAAAATAGGTCAGAAAAGACTGTGGAAGAGAGAAAATAAAAATTATCACTCCGTTTCGTTCTTGCCCGACGCGTGATAGAAAATTAGAAAAAAATAGCAAAAAAATTGGAAAGAGTAAAAGATACCATTATGGCTTCTTTTCAAGCCAAAATAGGTTGGAAAATGGGGATTGAATGAGAATAAAAATTATCATTCCATTCGGTTCCTACCCAATGCGTTATAGAAAATTCCAAAAAAATAGCAAAAAAATTAAAAAAATCTAAAAGTACCGTTATGGCATCATTTCAAGCCAAACTAGGTTGGAAAAGACTGAGAAAGAGAGAAAATAAAAGTTATCATTTCGTTTTGTTCCTGCCCGACGCATAAAAGAAAAGTACAAAAAAATAGCAAACAATTTCAAAAAATTAAAAAACACTATCATGGAATCTTTTCAAGACAAAATAGGTTGAAAAAGGCAAAGAAAGAGAGAAAATAAAAATTATCGTTCCGTTTCGTTCGAACATGACCCGGAATAGAAAATTCCAAAAAAACAGTAAAAAAATTAAAAAAATTAAAAATACCATTGCTGCCTCATTTCAAGCCAAAATAGGTTGGAAAAGACCAAGAAAGGGAGAAAATAGAAATTATTGTTCCGTTTCATTCCTACCCAAACTGTAATAGAAAATTCCATAAAAGTAGCAAAAAAATTCAAAAATTCAAAATACCAATGCGGCGTCATTTTAAGCCAAAATAGGTTGGAAAAGATTGAGAAAGAGAGAAAATAAATGTTATCATTCTGTTTCGTTCTTGCCCGATGCGTAATAGAAAATTACAAAAAAATAGCAAACAAATTCAAAAAATTAAAAACCACCATCATGGAATCTTCTAAAGCCATAATAGGTTGAAAAAGGCAGAAAAAAAGAGAAAATAAAAATTATCGTTCCGTTTCGTTCCAACATGACCCTTAATAGAAAATTCCAAAAAATAGCAAAAAAAATTCAAAAAATTGAAAAATACCATTACAGCTTCATTTCAAGCCAAAATAGGTCAGAAAAGACTGTGAAACAGAGAAAATAAAAATTATTATTCCGTTTCGTTCCTGCCCGACGCGTAATAGAAAATTACAAAAAAATAGTAAAAAAATTCAAAAAATTGAAAAATACCATTACAGCTTCATTTCAAGCTAAAATAGGTCAGAAAAGACTGAGAAAGAGAGAAAATAAAAGTTATCATTTTGTTTCGTTCCTGCCCGACGCATAAAAGAAAAGGACAAAAAAATAGTAAAAAAATTCAAAAAATGAAAAATACCATTACAGCTTCATTTCAAGCTAAAATAGGTCAGAAAAGACTGAGAAAGAGAGAAAATAAA